>JAFVLL020006484.1:66724-131373 GCA_021397915.2 Tor tambroides | reverse complement strand
ACGGCACCCATTCACTGCAGAGGATCCATTGGTGAGCAAGTGATGGAATGCTACATTTCTCCAAATCTGATGAAGAAACAAACTCATCTATATCTCGAATGACCTGAGGGTGAGCAAACTTTCAGCAAATTTTAATTTTGGCTAAACTATTTCTTTAACAAGCACATAGAGGTTTTGTATGTCCGATTTAAACATTTAGGCTGGTTTAAATGGTGCTATCAAAAAAATCAATCAGCCTCTCCTTCCTGACTGTGGTAAAGCAATCTGATACCATCATCTTCAGGCTCTGGTCATGTCTGAAGAACCGGCCCATGTTCCTCTCACAGATATAATCTGACCTGGTTGCCGGGCTGACAGTGATGTCTGCTCCAAACGGCCGGTGATGAAGGGTTAGATGTGACTTCCGTCCCCCCGCGGGTCTCTGTAATGACAGCGTTGAGGCTCTCGCAGGGTTGTGTTTTTACCGTCACTGTCGCTGGGTTCAAAACAAAAGCTCGGACGACAACCTACATTCATTACAGCGTCTCCATTCCCCAGCGTTTCATCTCAAATGGGAATCATAAAATGTGTCACGTTTTGATTCGAAACACTATCGGTGTCATCACTATGAAACGAAAAACCTTGAGATGTTAAACTTAAAGATCAGTTAGACAAAAGCGAACATGAATGTAAAGCTCCATTTCGAACCAAAAAGGGTTTTGCAAATGATGCAATTAGAGAATGTTTTTAAATTCCATTAAAAAAACTGTTCTATATAGAATTTAATGTTTTTTACTCAATCACAAAGTGCTATTAATGCCAAAAAGTTCAGTATTAGCCAAAAAAGCTAAATACTTATTTATTAAGCTTCACTGATTAACTTTAAATTACTACTAAATTATAGAGAAACAATGAGTAGCATGTTGATTTAAACATGACATTTTGAAGAATAGTCTTCATTTTATTTACAACTTCATTTTTTTTACAGTGTACAGTTTAAACTGAATCCTTATAAATAGCCCAATATCTAACCTTTTTTTTTTTAAGGATACTTCATAAAAATGACATTTCTGTCCTATTTACTCACCTTCATGTCATTCCAAACCTGCAAGACTTCTTTTTTCTTCTGTGAAAAAATGTGTCTGTTTTATTCTCCATTTAATGAAATTCAACGGATTTCAATGTTCTTTGAACTCCAAAATTCTTCAAAACATCATTTGTGTTCTGCAGAAGAAAGTAAGTCAGGTTTGGAATGATATGAAATTTCATTTTTGGGGCGAACTGTCCCTTTAAGGGTTCCAAATAAGAAGTGAGTATTAAAAAACATTTATTCTAAGGGTGTAGTTTTTTAGAAAAACATCCAAGAAGTTATAATGTACCTATTCCATTAGCATTCCCATATATCCCAGAGAAAGTTGCATGGCTGTCAGTGTCCCTAGATGTCTATGTCGCTTTATGGAGACGCAGCTGTGGAAACTATGCTGTGTGGTCTGTATAAGGACAAGCACAATCTTGGTTAAGTGGCCTGAAAGATAAAAAAACAAACACTTGCAAAAACATCACTATAATATAGATTTTTGATTTATATTGTGCATTAAAGGAAGTACAATATTTGGTAAGAATGCACAAGTTCTTTCCAATGGCTGTCAATGGAGAAAGATGCTTTTTGTCCATTTAATATTGTAGTTAGAGCATCTACCTGATGCATGCTAACCACACTAACTATGAACCCCTAAATGTTCAATACTAGTACGTGAAAGAACCCAGAAAGCAATAAACAGATGTAATACAATGAACCATATTGCAGCTCTATAAGAAGATCGCTCTATATGAACAACATGCACTGATGAATCATGCACACACTTGTGAAAAAAGCGTGCTTAACTGTATTCAGTGTGCACTTGTAGTGTACTTCAAATCCTGAGTGCATTTTCAATAAGTTATACTTGTAGATAATATTACGTTAGTAAAAATAGAATAGTTTCTTAACACATTTTAGTACGCTTTTAAAAAGTGCACTTTTGAATAATGTAAAATTAAGCATTTTAGTTTAATGTTCAATTATTGTTTTACTTGATGTTAACTGTACTGTTGTGTGAATCTACTGTGTATATTATATAGTACCATGTAGATCAATTTTAAATGCACTAAATAACTTCATCATTACAAATGTGAAATCACATGTATTTAGATGTATAACAGTCAACAGAAATGACATTAGAGTATACTTTAGTTTCCCAAGCATGCTTGTCAGTAGATTCACCAGTGCACTTTAACATTTATAATAGAAGACAATAGAAGTAATTATGAAATTATATACAATTATATATAGATATATGAAATTATATATAGATTTACTTACGTGGGCCAAAAAAGCACTCTTAAGTTCAACTAACTGCATTTAATATAAATTGAAACTGTAATGCATTTTCATTAAACTGCAAATAACATGCAGTTAAGTGTCAGTAAACATTACATTCAGTAAATTCTTTTAAAGTATATTATTTCCATAATAAGTACTCTTTTTAAAAGCATGCTAAAGTTCTTTTTCAGAAGTGCAGTAAACCAGAAAAGCATTAAGAAGTTAAACAGGGCCAATTCTGACTTTAGGAGTACAAGAGAAAGCAGCACTAGTTGTGATGACATGAGTGCAGTTTTATATTGGTTCATGGCCTGTGCGTTCCTCAGTGACCGCAGGTAAACAAGCTCATGCCATTGGTCATTATTGGCTTAGTAACAACAGAGACAGAGACTGAGAGAGAGCCAGCCGGAGACAGAAAGAGAAATGAAATGATATTGGTGGTCCCAGAGCATACAGTTTGCCTTCGGGCAGAGCAGACATGCCCTCAAACCCGAGCTGATTAGAGACTGTCACCGCAGCAGGACACACTAAACACACCTCTCTCTTCATCACTTACAACACACACGCCAGTCTGCGAGAGTTATGACGAGCTGCCTTCGCCTACAGGGAGGCCGTCGCCGGCTCACAATCACGCCGAGAAACACTGCGCAGGATTTCATGAAATATACCGATTTTAAACACAATGGGCCTCGTTCACGGAAGACGAAAAGAATGTATTTCCAACAAATCATTCAGAAATCCCTTCACATGCAGATCGCCGTAGTGAATTAAACGCAACGTTTATACAAGAATGATTTTATGCATGTACAATTTACTTAGAAATGAATTCATTTTGGGGTTTTTTTTATGGCAGCGGCTATTTGCACTCAGTGTAAATAGCGATAGATGCTATTTACACTGAGTGTAAATAGCAATTAAATCCTATTTACACTAAGTGCAAATAGCATATTTTTTAGCGATAGATGCTATTTACACTAATTGCAAATATCATATTTTTAGCGATAGATAGGCTACTATTTACACAAAGTGTAAATAGCAATGGATGCTATTTACACTAAGTGCAAATAGCAGTATTTTTTAAAGATATGCTATTTACACTAAGTGCAAATAGCTATAGATTCTATTTACACTTTTAAAATAGCAACTTATTGCAAATAGTGGAAATTAGGCTATCTGCACCTCAGTATTGTCGTACAATATAAAACAGTACGCAATAATAACGTATTGAGTGTAAATTATAATTTGAATTCACATTATTAAATGCATTCCACCTTACTGGGACAATAAAGCCCTCCCTACACCTACCCTAACCCTACCCGATACAATTATTTTCAACCTTTGGATTATTTCCTTCATTTTTATTTAAAAAATGCCTTTTTGATGCAATATGAGATAAAAAAAAAAAGTTCGGCAAAAGGTGGGCTCGAACTCGGGTCGCTCGCGTCAAAAACAACGCAGCTTACCACCTGCACCAGTGTAACTGATATTAAGTTAGCGTCTTTTATTAGTGTTGAGTAACTCAATCACACGTTAGTGGGCGGAGTTAGTGTAAATAGCCTTTGCCAACAAGACGGGCTATTTGCACTTAGTGTAAATAGAGACTCCGTTTTTTTATGTCTATAGGAAAATAAAGAATTTAAAACATTCTAACATGCATATAAAATTCTTGAAAATACTCAAATTTGTCTCATATGTGTCTCCTGTCAGTCTTTAGGAAATAAAAAAACACTCAGAAGACTCACTAGTTGTCGTCCAGTAAGACTAGACAAATGTTTCTACTGAGATCTCTGACTAGTGATTTCAGACTTTGATTAAAAATTACATTAAAACATTTATTTATAATCAAAAAGCTATTTATTCTTGAAAATACTTACATGTGTATTTAGAATGCCACAGTTAATGTTATTGCTCGGATGTTGTTCTTTTGTAGCTCACAAATCATAACTGACTTCTCATGTGTGCTTCATCTCAGATGCTTCTCCTAAAACTCCTTCAGAGTAATACAAAGAAAAACAGACACAAATGAGTCAATAGTTGTCATACAGCAAGAGTACAGAGACATAAAATTAAGAATTTGATGAGAAATTATTGAGTTCATATCGAGACCTCTGACATTTGATGGCAATATTTGGAAAAATGACATTCAAACATTAATGTAATATTTTTGAAAATACGGACATGTTTATTAATAATGCTATAGGTAATGTTATCGCTCAGATTTGGCTCTTTTGTAGCTCTCAAGACATAACTGACTTCTCATTTCTACTTCATTGGAGAATCAACTTCATTTCAGACGCTTCTCCTAAAACTTCTTCAGAAATGTAAAACAAAAACAGACGCAAATTATCCAATATCTGTCATACAGTAAGAGTATAGCGATATACCATGGATAATTTAATGAGAAATGTTTGACTTCGTATTTAAAGCTCTGACTTCTGATTGAACACTTTGGAAAAATTCATTTAATGTTCTTAAAAATACTTACATGTGTATTTATAATGTCTCAAGTAACATTAATGGTGGGATGTTGCTCTTTTTTTGTTTACAAGACATAACTGACTTCTCATTTATACTTCATCTCCAATGCTTCACCTAAAAAACCAGACACAAATGAGTCAATAGCTGTCAAACAGAAAGAGTCAGAGATATAAAATGGGGAATCTGATGAGAAAACTTCAGAAGGGTTCATATTGACATATCTTTGACTTTTGATTGCAAATGCTTCATTTAAATATCACCTTCATCTCAGACGATGAGTCTCCTTCAGAGACATAAAACCAAAACAGACACAAATGAGTCAACAGTTGTCAGAGAGTATAAATATAAAAATACATAGAAACTCTAGAGGAGACATATATGTGATTACGTGGGTCCTTTTTCTCAGGAGCAGGAGACATCTGCAAAAACTAGAAGAAACACCTGAGATGTTACAAAGATCTGACTGTTCTTCTTACAGGTGTGTTTGTGAATGATAGAGTAGTATCAGTGCGTGAGGATAGTCATATTAACTGTGCATATATTAATTACAGCGGCTGAGATTTAATGAAGCTGTTATGGTTTGTAGAGTCGGATGCGTGTGCATTAGCTGCTCATTACTGACCGAAGACCATCAGGCATCTCACCTCCACAAGCTAATCAGAGGGGACCTCAGAAACCTCCTCCACAGTCTCTCCTCGCTGGAACCCTTGAGCAGTACCAGGTTTCATGTATATGCAGATGTGCTGCTCAATTCACATGATGTTTTAACTGAGAGATGCATGCAAATGATGCCCTAAATACACAGGGGTCACAAACCATCCTACTCCTCTCTCTCTCTCTCTCTCTCTCTCACACACACACACACACACACACACACACACACACACCAAAACAATATTCCCTCAATATATTTAAAGTATAGAAATTGAAGGAGAAATCTGTAGTAGAAGTAGTTTGGAGTCAGGAGGATGGTTTGAAAAGAAGTCTCTTCTCCTCACCAAGGCTGCATTTATTTGACAAAAATACAGTAAAAATTGTGAAATATTATTACAATTTCAAATAAATGTTTTCTATGTGAATATCTGTTAAACTGTCATTTATTCCTGTGATCAAAGCTGAATTTTCATCATCATTACTCCAGTCTTCAGTGTCACATGATCTTCAGAAATCATTCTAATATGCTGATTTGCTGCTCAAGAAACATTTCTGATTATTATCAATGTTGAAAACAGTTGTGCTGCCCAATATTTTTGTGGAAACCGAGATCAATTTATTTTTCAGGATTTTTTGATGAATAGAAAGTTCAAAAGAACAGCATTTATTTGAAATAGAAATATTTTGTAACATTATGTCTTTTCCGTCACATTTAAACAATCTAATGCATCCTTGCTGAATAAAAACACTAATTTCTCTTTCTTTTTTCCTTTTTATTAATATTTTGAACTAATGTTTATTAGTAATTTTGTTGTTTTTTGTTGTTGTTTTTTTTACATGTCTCTATAGGTTTTTTTATTTTTTTTATTTCAGTTTTAATTTTATTTATTTTAGTACATCAAGTTAAACTAAATATAAATGAGAAAGTTGCCTTGGCAACTAGCTGAGATAAAATAAGTTTGAGTTTTTTATAATTAGTTTTATTGCAATTAATGGTTATTTTATTTCAGGTAACAAAATATGGTTTTGATTTAATGGTTTTAATTTGAACTATAATTAACCCTGCTCTGGATATGATACATGCAGCTTTCAGGTGATGTTATAAACGTCATATTTACCGGTGTGAAACGCTGATTTCTTAACAATACACGAGTCAGATATTGCATGTCCAGATGAAAGCTGGTGCAAAGAAAGTCTTCAGTCAATACTGTGAATGTCCATGTTGTAAAGTTTCCATTTCAGTGCTGTATTGCAATAATATAAATGCCAAAGCCTCTCAGGGTGCAACTGAAGGCAGCAACATTTTCACGAGATCTAGAAAACCTGGGAAAGACAGTAAGAGAAAGAGAATTAGACTCAAAATAATTCATTTCAATCAATACAGGAAAGCTGCGAGCAAACATGAGGGACAGGAGAGGTAGAGAGTGAGGTGTGAGGGCATCAGTGGGTGGATGTGTGCTGGTCAACAGCCGTTACACTAATCAAACACTCACTAATGCTCCATTAAAAACACTAATCCACATCAGAAAACCCACAGCTCACCCAAGATCTCAGCAGAAGTGTGAAAACACTTCATCCAGCCAATATATCAACAGATGAATCCAAAGGTAACCCCAGACCGGCTTCCTTATGTGATGTGACGATCAGCGCAGCACAAAAACAGATTTCATTTTACAGGATTCCAGTAAAAGCAAATGAAAATCCTGCAAAATGAGATCATTTATACTTCATGTGAAATCCGAGATGCTTCAAATGCTTCTCCTAAAGCTCCTTCTGGGAAATAAAACAGAAACAGACACAAATGAGTCAATAACTGTCATACAGTAAGAGTGTGTGTGTGTTTAATATTACAATACATTTAATACATTTCACAACAACTACAGCAACCACCTTCAATTGCTCACAAAAAATCTCACAGCTTTTTAGAAGAACATAAATATTAATACGGAATCTAATCAAATCTAAATATTCATTATAGATTTTTTTGACTTAATACATATTGCAAAAAACCCCCAGAAAATTATTTATTATATTACTTAAATATTAATATTAAATATATAATATAAATATTAAAATAGATTTAATGGTAAATAGATTTTATGATAACTTCAGCAACCATCTTTATTTACTCTCAATAATTTCAGTACTTTCTCTGCAAAACAATAAATATGAAATACATTAACATAAAATATTCATACTAAATATGATATAAATATTATGCATAAATATTAAAACAGACTTAAACAAATATTAGAAAATAAACAATAAATATAAAATATAATTTCATAATATATATTATTAAATTACATAAATATAAATATTAAATATATAATCTAAATATTAAAATAGATTTAATGGTTATTAGATTTCATGGCCAACATCAGCAACCATCTTCATTTACTCTCAATAATTTTAATGCTTTTAGGAGAAAAAAATAAATATTAAATATAACCATATATAATATCACATAAATATTAACACACACACACACACACACGCGCGCGCGTACTAGCACGCCCAAGCACACACGCTTGTTTTTGTGAAAAGTGGGGACATCCCATAGGCGTAATGGTTTTTATACTGTATAAACTGTATGTGCTATTGCCCTACACCAACCCTACACCTAAACTTAGCCCTCACAGGAGACTGTGCATTTCTACTTTCCTAAAAAAATAACTCACTCTGTATGATTTATAAGCGTTTTGAAAAGTGGGGACATGGGGCAATGTCCTCATAAGTCACCTTCTCCTTGTAATAGAATGTCCTCATTTGTCACAAAAACGCACACACACACACACACACACACACACACATATACATGTGACCCTGGACCACAAAAGCAGTCATAAGTAGCACGAATATATTTGTAGCAATAGCCAACAAAATTATGGGTCAAAATTATAGATTTTTCTTTTATGCCAAAAATCATTAGGATATTAAATAAAGATCATGTTCCATGCAGATATTTTGTAAATTTCCTACCGTAAATATATCAAAACTTAATTTTTGATTAGTAATATGCATTGCTAAGGACTTCATTTGGACAACTTCAAAGGTGATTTTCTCAATATTTAGATTTTTTTGCACCCTCAGATTCAAGATTTTCAAATAGTTGTATCTCAGCCAAATATTGTCCTATCATAACAAACCATACAACAGCATATTTATTCAGCTTATATATATATATATATATATATATATAACAAATAATAAAAATTAGGTAGCACTTTATTTTACAGTACGTGTACTTCCCTGGTACATACATGGTAAATATTGTGTTTCTTATTTGTTACCACATACATACACTTCAGGTAAGTACCATGTGTTACCACTCATTTGCCTGTAGGTACACAATATTTACCATGTATGTACCAGGGAAGTACACGTACTGTAAAATAAAGTGCTACCAAAAAGGATATATGATAAATAAATAAATATATATTATATTATATACATATTAATAGCCTATTAAATACCTAACATTTGATTTAATGGTAATAAAATTTTTTTGTCTCCTACAGGATCTCCACTGAAGTTAAAAGTCTACTAGCAGTGTCACAGACAGAGGGACAGACGATGGACAGACGTATTGTGTATTGTGTGAGTGAGCGCTCCTCAGATGTGGCCGTGCATGGGGCGGCTGCTGTGGGAGGGTCCAGTTGTGTGTGTTGTATATTTAGGTGAATTGTGCCGTGGGTTGGTGTGTTGTGGGAGGGTCTGATGGAGTAGCCCATCTGCAGCGCTGAATTGTAGGTTGCGTCTGAGCGCGGGGACTCGAACTAAGATAAATAATGAGAGTGAAGCCGACTGAAATAGCCTCCCCCGTCGCCTCTGCGGTTCCGTCCTGCTCAGAGCCCATCCAGGCCCGGCTGCCTCTGCCTCCTCCTCTCTGGTTAGCATCCTGGCTAAATTTGCTCGCTGCGCTCCTGTAATTAAGCGTGTGTGTGTGTGTGTGTGTGTGTGTGTGTGTGTGCCAGAGTCTCTGATACACGCTGGCAGCTGGCTTCACTTCACTACTTGCTTCTTCCCTCAGGAGATTCACATCCGTCACGTCTGATCACTGACGAGGTGCTGCTTTACAGCGTGTGCTTTCATGTGGGTGTGTGTGTTATTAGCCAGCTAAATCATTTGTTTTACAATTAACTGTTTTGTCATTCAGACAGACAGGCAGACATCTGTACAATATGTACAATCGCACAAAGATGTTTGAAAATCTAGGGAACTTCCCAAATGAAACAGATCATCATGTGAGATTTGGAGTTCCTGTAGTACGTATGTGCATAATAATTATATATTAATGAGCTGTAAAATAGTTTTAGATAAAGTATAATATCACATCACTGCACAATATTTATACACTTAATTTATTTTTATATTGAATTTCATTTATTTGTGCTATTTATATGCATATTTTATTATACTCTCTATTTATTTATAATACTAATTTTGCATGCATATGTATACCCTGTTTATTTATACTGTACTTTTATGCTATTTGTTTTATATGCATATTTGTTTATAATTTTTATTCATGCTTTATGCATATTTGTTTATACTCTTTATTTATGCTATTTATTTTATACGTATATTTGTTTATAGTCGTCATTTATGCTATTTATTTTATATGCATATTTGTTTATACTCTTTATTTATGCTTTATGCATATTTGTTTATACTCTTTATTTATGCTATTTATTTTATAAGCATATTTGTTTATACTCTTTATTTATGCTATTTATTTTATATGCATATTTGTTTACACTCTTTATTTATGATATTTTTATATGCATATTTGTTTATACTATTTATTTATACTGCTTATTTTACATGTATATTTATACTCTTTTTATATTATATTTATTTATGCTGTTTATCTTATATGCATATTTGTTTATACTGTTTATTTATATATAACACTTATTTTACTTGCAAATTTATACTTTTTATATTATATTTTATTTTATTTATGCTATTTATTTTATATGTATATTTATTTATTTATAGTACTTATTTTACTTGAAAATTTATACTCTTTTTATATTATATTTTATTTATGCTATTTATTTTATATGTAGATTTATTTATTTAATGTACTTATTTTATATGCATATTATACTCTATATTATATTTGTTTATACTCTTTATTTATTTATGCTATTTATTTGATATGCATATTTGTTTATACGCTTTATTTATTTATGATATTTATTTTACATGCATATTTATACTCTATTTATATTATATTTACGCAATTTATTTTACATGCATATTTATTTATACGAGATTAATCAAAACAAAACCAAAATCACGCAAAGGCTTTAATTTAATTAATTGAATATATGCGCTTCTTGTTTTAGAGTTAAGAAGGGCACTGTGTTCATTTACACCCGAGCATCTCATGATCATGTGAAGTTCATGAAATTGTGAAGCTATACAAACAAGAAAAAAAAAAATCAAAATTGCAATTTCATCAGAAGAAAAACGCAATTCAATTTTTTCCCCAAATCGCGAAGCCCCTGGTTTATAATCATTACAATTAGCTTATATAAACGAACAGAAGTCTATGGTTGTCCTGTCAGATAGCTAAGTAAATGTGTGTGTGTGTGGGCGGCTTTTAAAAATGCACTAAGAGAGAGAGAGAGAGAGAGAGATATGAGTGAGTGAGTGAATGAGTGAGCGAGCGATCACCGCTCCCCTCCGTCCGCCCTGGAGAGGGGCAAATCATAGCAACCACCCAAACTCCAGCGGCCTGCTCACACTTCTGATTCATGCATTACATAAGGTAACATAACACACATACACACACACAGTCACCCATGACACAGAGATCAGACGTGCATCTACAGACCTCCACTAACGCTCCTCATCTGAAGATCACAGAGGACGAAGCTCTGTCACCTGTTTGAGCTTCACAGGACACAAAGATCAGTCGCTCTTCAGAGCACAGAAACCTCTTGTGGTTGTAAAGCCCCTATGAAGAAAAGTCATTTAAAATTATCTCATGAAATGGTACTTTTCCTTCCTGCTACTTGTTATTGCTAGTCAGCGCTATGAATTAAAGGGGTCTTTCAACAAAAAAATAACCTTTTGCCATCATTTACTCACCCTCATATCGACATATTTCTCAACACTCTTGTGACTCATGTTTCTTTTTCTCTGTGAAACAAAAAGGAAGACATTTTGAATAATGTTTTTTCACATATTTTGTCAGTCAATGATTTTAAGCTCAAAAAAGGACATACTGTTTCTTTAAGGGAAGGGACATTCTCATAGACAGCATTTCACTAGACAAAAAACTGCTTATTTCCTTGTAAGTCACAAATAATTTGAGTCCAATTTCCTGGGAGACAATGATTGTACACTTTAAATGCATTTATCTGAACTTTTACATTTGAATTAGGTAGATATGAGCTAAAACTCCAATTTTGAGCTAATAGGGCCTGTAAAAGCTAAAAATTGAAGAGATTACAGAATATATGTATACACAATACATGTATTGTTTGTACGGCGTGGTGTATATTATCTCTTAAAGGGACAGGCTGCCAAAATATTCTGCAATTATTTACTTGCCATCATGTCATTCCAATCCTAGAAGACTTCCTTTCTTCAGTTGAACATAAAAGCAGATATTTTAAGAAATGTCTCAACGTTTTTTCTTGTCCATACAATGGAAGTCAGTGGGTTCCAATACTGTTTGGATCCCATCAAAAAATCTTCTTTTGTGAGTAAATAAAGACAGAATTTTCATTTTTGGATGAACTGGCCATCTGTAATCAGATGCACATTTAAAACTGGAATCTAATTTCAGTCACTTACATGTGTTTCATAAACACATAATCTTTTCTGGATTACGATCCGCCATCAAAAAGATCAGTTTAATTATTCTAGCTGCTGTGAGAAAAGGCTATAAACGATCCGCCATCTGCAGTATCCGCACATGCGATACAGCTATTAGCCGTGAAAACTTCTTTATGTTTAATTTTATTAGAAAACATTATTATAAGCTTACTGTTGTGAATCGGGCTAAAGTCAGGACATAGTTTTGGACACTGGCTGGTTATGTACTTGCTCAAAAATTGATTTTGGAACATTTTCACCAAAAAAAGTTACAGACTGCAGCTTTAAATTTCCATTTAGGTATTTACCATACCTAAATGGTACATATTAGTACCTTTTTAAACAGTAACATCCCAGTGACAGCTTTTGTACCTTTTTTTTTTTGAGAGTGAACTACACTGTATACACTTGTTTAAACAGTGTAGTCTGAAGTGTATATTATCTCTTAAAGGGACAGGTTACCCAAATATTCTCTCATTATATAGTCATCATCATATCATTCCAAACCTGCATGAATTGCTTTCTTCAGCTGAACATAAAAAATATATTTTGAAAATGTCCATACAGTGGAAATCAGCGGCCTCCAATATTGTTTGAATCCCATCATTCTTCAAAATATCTTCGTTTGTGAGTAAATAAAGACTTTTCATTTATAAGTGGACTATGGCTTTAAATTTCAGCACAGTATTCAAAGGATACATTGCACAGATGCTATTTTTCAGGAGGACAATGACCGTATGTTTTAAATGCATTTATCTCAACTTTTAGTTCACTTCAATTAGGATTATCAGACTTGAACTAAAACTCCACATTTGACCTAATAGGGCCGTTAAAAGCTAAAAATGTTATTGTGAGGTTCCCATCAAAATATATTCTTTTGTAAGTAAACAAAGACAGATAAATTTTCAGCACAGTATTCACAATACACATTGCATGGATGGTATTTTTAATACCTTTGCTTTGATAGCAGCAGACTATAATATGCTGAGAAAACTTGTAAACCAGAGGAGAAATGTGGATTATGAACATGCAATTTCCCTCCAGACACAGACACACACACACACACACACACACACACGGGGTCTCCCGTCACACTGTGACCCGATCGTTCATTGTGCTTCTGCAGGACGGCGGTCAGTTAAACGAGCAAGCACTGCCGACGGCGAGTCCAGCGAACAGCCACCCCGCCTCGCGCCACACTGAAACAGGCTATTTTAGCATCTCACCGCCAAAAACAGCCTTACCCATAATCCCTCAGTGAGCAGACACGCCCTCCCGGCCCGCCAGGGTTCTGATAGCTAGCCGGAGTGATTACTAGTTTAAATTCCTCTGAACAGCATGTGGTCACCCGTGGACTGGTGTCAGACGGCTCGCCCACAGTCCGCTCGCTGACCGTCTGATGCTCAACCGGACCGCACCTGCCACAATCTCTGCATCCAATCGACTCAACCTGCAGGAGTCAGATGCTCAGCTTTACTTAGCTCAGCTGTTTGTTAGTTTACTTGTCTGGTACTTGTATTTTCCAATGCTATACTTGCTTTTATTCCTTCACTACTACGGTTATGCCACGCTTGCACATAATCACGGCCTATCTGTTTGTACTGCTTGGCTTAACAAGGAAAAAAAAGCTGAGAAAATCTTTTTTTTTTAAAGACACTACAGGTGAATAGGGTAAAAATTTATATAATTAATAAATAGATATCACCATGCTTTCCCAGGTGATTAAGCACCCTGTTGTTTATTGCATATTGCACGATTTATGAAATGTTTAAATATGCAAAGAAGGCATTATCTAATTAAATATGGACTAATACATCTGAAAAGAAATCTGAACAATGGACAAAGCCATTTTTAATGTACATATATAATATTTTTGGAAAAATAATATAGCATATACTTTTAATTTTATTTGTATTTGAATTAATATTTTTAATGTTTTGATTCCATATCTACACACACACACACACACACACACACACACACAAAACAGCAAATAATATGTTCAAACTAGAACATTATCAACTTAATTATGCAGTAACTGACATCATACATTTTCCAGAACCAAAATCTGAACTTTGAGTAAAGCCAGGTTCAAAATTCATTGAAATTCAGTATGTTTCATGTTGTTCACATCTGATAGTTTTTACAGAGGGGATTTTGGATTTCTCTTTTTATCACTCCATAAATCTGAAAATACTGTCAACAGACTGCATTTTCAGATCCATTTCAAGAATAAAAAGTGAATATAAACCAGGCAAATGATTTATGAACAAACCCCTCCATAAGTGCTGTTAAAGTCTAAAGACACAAATAGATAAAGTGTAAGAAACACTTAAATGTGTATTCTGGTTTCTTTTTACTAGTCTGAAAGAAGTCTTGTTATGGAAGAGAATCTCAAAACTGGTCAGTGATAATAAATCAAAACTCCTCCACTGTGTGACGAGAGGATGCTGTTATGGATGAACTCCAGAGTCAGTCTGGGTAACAACAGTCTGAACTTCCTGCTGAAGAGACCACATCAAGAGGAGAAGGGTATAAAGAAGATGGTAACCTTTATAAAACGACATCACACATCCTGTCGCATAAATAACAAGCTTCTCGAAATGACAGGAGGAAATGGTTTTATGTTCACTGCAGGAATAAAAACTCTTTGCTTTTGACTGTGTTTTGCAGAATCAGGTGTGGATTTGATTCCAGCGAGTGGCTGCAATATGAACACCAAATACAAGCAAAAAAACAGGATTGGAAAGTAAATAGAACTTGGCAAACCAAATGAATATAAAGCATCTACTACAGAACGGATCAGTCACGACTCGCACATCTTCTAACAACATTTCCTCAATGAATTTTTCTTTCTTCATGTGGCAGCCTTTCCAAAACTGTTTATTTGTGGCAAACTTAACAGTTTGCCACAAATGTTTGCCAGAAGTTTGAGGCTCTTCATCAGGAAGGCCGAAGCTGCTGCAGTGACAATGAACAGCAAACCCATGATGCCAACAGACAGTTACTCGCTTTTAATTATTCATTTCAAATATTTCAATCTATGTTTAGAAAGGGGGGGGGGGGGGGGGGGGGGTAATAAAAATTTTAAGCCAAGCCGATGCAAATAAAAACTTAAATTAACCAAAACCTTCTTCAATACCTGCCACATTTTTCATTTATACACAATAACACTCCAGCAAAACAAGTGCTGCAAGTGAGATTAACACAAAAACCTGTGCTGTTTATCACTGTTACGTGCATTATGTGCAGTTTTTCTCGTATATGTGATATGTAAGATGAAAAAGAAAAGTGTTTGGTTATTTTGACAAAAATGTTTTAAAAAAATTACAATCTGGTCAAAACATACATTTAAAATTATATATAATTTACTAAATAAATAAATATTTTTTAATTAATTAATAAATATAATATAAATAAATGTAATTTAATATAAAAAATAGATTAATAATAATATATAATAATACACAGACACACACACACACACATATATATATATATATATATATAAAACATAACATATATAACAGAAAAAAATATATAATTAAACAGAATATAAATAAATATATAATAGAATATAAAAAATCTTGAATACATTTAATTAAAAAGTTTTTCTAGTATAGATTATACATAAAATCTATACTAGAAAAAACCTTTAATAACACTCATTCAAGATTTTTTGATAAATATAAAATAAAAAATACAGCATTTATTTGGAATATATCTTTACATATTTTATGTTTCTAACATTAGAAATGTCTTTACTGTTACTTTTGATCAATTAAATGCATCCTTGCTGAATAAAAGTATTCATGTATTTAAAAAACAATCACTCCAACCCCAAACTCACCAGTTTCCATGAAAATATTGGGCAGCACAACTGTTTTCAGCATTGATAATAATCAGAAATGTTTCTGGAGCAGCAAATCAGCATATTAGAATGATTTCTGAAGGATCATGGGACGCTGAGGACTTAAATAACAGCTTTAATTTTAAAAATCTGATCAAAATATAAATTTCAGGGCCTGCAACAAATACTTTTGCCCTGTAGGTCTCACCCACCAGTGGGAGGTGTGGCAAAAATGTGATTTTTGTACCGTACCCAAACACACGAGTAAGAACAGCAGCAGCTCCAGCGGGCAGGTTTAGACATGAGAGAGTGTGAGATCACAGTGAGGGGGTTTAGCTCAGTACAGCTCTACTAGACCAGACCCACCCACCCCGAGAGAGAGAGAGAGAGAGAGAGATGGGACAGGATCGGGGGTAGAATGGAGAGGAGAGGGCCGTGTGTGTGTGTGTGTGTGTGTGTGTGTGTGTGAAAGTGTGTAGGAGAGGCTAAGAAAAACATTCCGACCTGGCAGCAATATCACGGGAGAGGGCGAGCGAGAGAGAGAGAGAGGATTGGAGGAGGGTGAGGTAATCTATGAGTGTGTGGTTGGATTACATTCCTTGCCTTGTCCTCTCATGCAGTGGGTTGTGGGACCAGAGAGAGAGAGAGCGGGAGAGAGGGATGGCTGGTGTGAACCAGTCGGATCACTCTAGGGGTGTAGTCGGCACTGACAACCACTAACAGTACAGTCTATTCCTCTAGTGCACACACATTTCTCTCGGTTACTAGAACTACTATGTTACACTATGTATGGATGTATATCGCACAAAACATTACGAAAGAATATAAATGCATAATAATTACATTATAATACACTATATTATTGTATTATATATATATAGTATATTATTATTATTATAAATAAAAAGATTATTTTTAAATATGTTGTTGTTATTATTATTAATTACTAAATTTTCATATAAATTTCAAAATCATATGGAATGCTTTGAAAAAACTATAAATAATAATGCATATAAATATAAATACATAAATATGTGTGTGTGTGTGTGTGTGTGAATATATACACACATAAACATAATTACAGCACATACACATATATATATATAGAGTATATACACACACACACACACACACACACACACAATATCTCTATATTTACACATATATATATATTCACACACTAGTGTATATAAGTGTATACACACACACACACACACACACACACACACACACACACACGTACACAGTATGTGTGTGCACATGCTTTCATAGCCGTATTTAACACCATTTTATAGATTAAAACCACAACACATACATTTTATTGTTTTAACCTTAAGAGAATAAAAATCCATCCATCACATCTGCATATCTAGTTCAATACATTTCCACCAATAACTTTGCTGTTATAAATGTATAGCGTGCTTGTGATGGATTTTTATTGTGCATCATTTCCAGTCCTCCATAATTTTGTCATATTATACAAAAATAATGAAAATACTTTATTATTAAGTAGTATTAAAATAATGTGTTTCCACCACATAATGGGATCAAAGCCAATACATCATTCAAGATGTGGTAGAAAAGATGAGCTTAGTTCATAAAAACGATAAAAAAGAGTTTCAAGTAAGTCCACAGGGTCAAAAGGGCCCAAAGTTGAAGAAACACCCTTGTGTGTGTTATTAGGAGGGAGATGTTTGTTACTGCTCAGGGAAACACACACACACACACATACACACACACACACACACACACACACACACACACACACACACAGGCACTGCAGGAAAGGAAGTGGTTGATTTTTTTGCAGTTTCAGCTAAAGAGTGAGTCCTCATTTATGGGTATGTCTCGTCTCAAACAATCTGTGATCACAAAACAGAAAGAGAAAGAGGCAGAAAAAAATAGATGGAGCCATTCATCTTTCTGAAAAACAATAATCAATGAAAGAGAGACTCAGAAGATGTGCAAAAGTAAAACTTACACCTAATCCTACATCTAATGACATGAATAGTATTTTTGGCAATTGTTTACATTGAGATGAAGACTCTTGTCATATTAATGGTCTAGAACTGGAAATCGAGCATTTCTACAACGGCATCATGGTTCTGTGTGATTCTGCATCCACACTGATGTGTGTCAGACCACAGTTTCATCAGACAACAAAACAAATAAATGCCACAGCTCGTTTCTATGCTTCTGATGATCCAATAGGTGATGTTGATGTGAATGTGGGCGGCCAGGCATTAACATATTCATGACGAGTTATGGAAGTTTGCAACGAGTCATTTTAGTATCTTTGTTTTAATGAAGCTTTGAGTTCTGAAAGTTACAGTATGTTTTCATAGTCAAACATCAAACTCTTTCATCTCAAAAAATCAAGAAAGATTTGAATCCTCGTCATATGAGTCCTTTAAGAGAAAAAGAAAGCAAAAAAAAAAAACCTTTCATTTTTGTCTTATTTTGGCAATCATGAAGCCTATGGATAAAAAAATAAAGGTAATTGTGAGTTTTCATCTCTCAATTCAAACAATTACCTTTTTTATTTTTTTATACCATGGCAGAAAAAAAAGTCAGCATGAAAAGTGAAAGTCGTGACGTATTGTCAAGTATGGTGACCCATACTCGAAATTGGTGCTCTGCGTTTAACCCATCCAAGTGCACACACACAGCAGTGAGTAGTGAACAAATGCACACACACACAGTGAACACAAACCCAGAGCAGTGGGCAGCCATTGCTCCAGCACCCAGGGAGTAATTAGGGGTTCGGTGCCTTGCTCAAGGGCACCTCAGTCGTGGTATTGAAGGTGGTGAGAGTGCTGTTCATTCACAATCCCCACCTTCAATTCCTGCCGGTGCAAGAATCGAACTGGCGACCTTCAAGTTACAAGCCCGACTCTCTAACCATTAGGCCACAACTGCCCATTGCGAGATATAAAATCTGAACTGCAAAAAAGTCCGAATTCTGAGGAAAAAAGTTTGAACTGCAAGATATAAACTCAAAATTGCGAGAAAAAATGCAGAACTGTGAGATAAAAATCGTAATTAACGTTTTTATTTTTTGGCGGAAACAAAGAAGCAGAATTGCGAGACGTACAGTCTAAATTGCGAAAAACAAAAGAATTATGAGGAAAAAAAGTTGCAATTGTGAGAAAGTCAGAATTGCAAGTTGTAAATTCGCTAAAAAAGAAAGTCAGAATTCAGGTTTTTTTACTCGGAATTGCGAGTTTATCTCAGTTTTAAGATTTCTGAGATAAAGTCGAAAATGCCTTTTTTACTTTTTTTATTCCGCAGCGGAAACGGGCTTCCATAACCATGTGACGTCCATTGATCACACTTTCTTTTGAGACCATGTGACTGTGGCGATAGGAAATGCACCACATACTCATCAGATCATGACATTGCATGATTAATGATACGCCGCCGAATTAAAGTCCTCCTCCAGGTATCAAAGTGCTCAAGAGTGATTTGAGCCGGGTAAACACGAATTAATCTTGATCTTTAAATGATGCCGTTTGCACAGCGTGAATGACAGTAATGCGTTTAGGGCCGCACGCTTGATGCATTGTGTAATTATGTGTGCTGCGCACACCTGCATTCACAAACGCCTTACTCATGAGCCTCACAGAAACATGCCCGCTCCCTTCTTTAGGTGGGTATTAATGGAGCTCCAACCCCTCCCTGACTTTAATACGTTAACAGCACAGACACTGAATGCTGGGAACGCAGCCATGAGAAGAATCCACACATATTTACACATCACACCCATATACACATCTTCCACGGGGGCTGTAATCAATATATGCACAATAAATATGCAGCCTACTTAACTAGAAGAGTATTCACTTACAAATAAGTACTATGGTATTAATCTTTACCTTTCCATACTTAATTAAAATATATGAATACAATAATCACACAGCACCATGATATAAATAACAAAACAGTAAGAGCATTGAATAAATATAGAAATATCCAGTAAATATGAATAAATAATGGAATTAAATAGAAGTGTTTAATATTTAGTAATATTTTAGTAATTAAACAATACTCAAATATTATTCAATACATACATAAGTCTATATTTACAGATTATATATATATATATATATATATATATATTTTAATCAATGAATGAACTAATCAATTAATCAATGAATGAATATTACTTAAATATTGAAATATATTAATTATAAATTTAAAATCATTTATATTTACTGTATTGACAAACAAACCAGCAGTAAATAAAAATTAAAATAAAACAAAACAAAATAAAATAAAATTTCCGGACATGTCTGCTTGACTTGTGAGAAGTCTTAATTAATATTTACAAAACATTTATTATTATTATTATTTATTTATTTATTTAATATTATTATTATTATTATTATTTTTTACAATTTTTAATATTTCTAAATATTATATTCATATCAATATATTTTTATATAACTATCCTCACTAACTATATATGAAATTCACTAAATTTGACAGACTGTATGATATAAAACTCCCCCACATGTATTTCTCTGACTTAAGCACAATAAAATTCATGTATAATTCATCTGCAATGCCATTAACATAAAGTGTGGCGAATACAGTATGTATTTTCTGCATTTATTTAGAATGTAAATGTGTAAAATGTAGTCGGGCAACTTACAAATAGGGTGAATTCAGGTAAATTGGGCCTCTTTTTACCACTGAAATAACTGAGAAGAAAAATGGCCCAGTTATCCTGAATTAAACCTACATTTGTATCAGGTTTTATTCCAGTCACAAATATCATTTAATATGAAAAAATATCATGATTACACTGGATTGCACAACCAAAAGTAATTTCTTGGTGTCAGATCACGTCCAAACAGATTTTTACATTAACATTTTATATATAAAAAAAAAATGCTGTATCAAAACTGCTACCATCATTTGACTAACAATATGTAGGGGCTATATTACATGTACTTATAATATACTCACATATCGATGGAACCTTGTTTCCTTTAAGATAATTGCAACTTTTTATCTCACAATTCTGACTTAATTTCTTGCAATTCTGAGTACATACAGTCATGGCCCAAAATACTGGCACCATTGGAAAATATTATCAAAGAAGGCTGTGAAAATTAATTTGCATTGTTAATCCTTTTGATCTTTTATTTAAAAAATTCACAAAAATCTAACCTTTCATTGGATAATAAGAATTTAAAATGGGGGGAAATATCATTATGAAATAAATGTTTTTCTCAAATACATGTTGGACACAATTATTGGCGCCCCTAGAAATTCTTATGAGTAAAATATGTCTGAAGCATATTCCCATTCAGATTCACAATTTTGAGCACTCCAGGGTGATTATGAACATGAAATTATCCAGCCATGGCTTCCTGTTTCACAGAAATATAAATAGGAGGGAAAACAAAGCCCAAATTCCCTTAATCATCCATCACAATGAGAAAAACCAAAGAATATATTTCTGATGTGCAGCAAAAGATAATTGAGCTTCACAAATTAGTGAAGTGGCTTTAAGAAAAGAGCTAGAGCAGTGAAAATTCCCATTTCCACCATCAGGGCAATAATTAAGAATTTCCAATCAACAGAAAATGTTATGAATCTGCCTGGAAGAGGACGCGTGTCTATATCGTCCTAATGCATGGTGAGAAGGAGAGTTTGAGTGGCCAAAGACTCTTCAAGGAACACGGCTGGAGAATTGCAGAAAACGGTTGAGTCTCGGGGTCAGAAAACCTTAAAAAAAAATGGTCAAACAGCACCTACATCACCACATGTTGTTTGGGAGGGTTTCAAGAAAAATTCTCCTAGCTCATCCAAAAAGAAACTCCAGCATATTCAGTTATCAGACACGACTGGAACTTCAAATGGGACTGGCTTCTATGGTCAGATGAAACTAAAAAAGATCTTTTTAGCAGCAAACACTCAAGATGGGTTTGGTGAACACGGAGATAAAAAGTACCCCATGTGTACAATGAAATATACTGCTGTATTTTTGATGTTGTGGGCCTATATTTCTGCTGGAGGTCCTGGACATCTTGTTTAGACACATGGCATCATGGATTCTATCAAATACCAACAGATAAAAAATCAACAAGTGACTGACTCTGTTAGAAATCTTATAATGGGCCATGTTTGGATCTTCCAACCGCACAATAATCCAAACACAAACCTCAAACACAACACAAAAATGGGTCACTGAGCACCAGGGCCGTAACCACCATAGACATTGAGGGGGACAAGTCCCCCCCAATAATTAGAAATTGCCAAATGCCCCCCCAATATTTGAAATTCTTGCACTGTATATATATATATATATTGGTCCCCCCCACTGTGCAAGACATGGTTACGGCCTTGCTGAGCACAAAACCAAGCTTCTGCTATAGCCATTCCAGTCCTCTGACCTGAACCCTGTAGAAAATGAGTGGGGTGAACAGAAGAGAAGCAGCACCGTCATGGAGCTGGGAATCTGAAGGGTCTGGAGTGATTCTGGATGAAGGAATGGTCTCTGATCTCTTGTCAGGTGTTCTCTAACCTCATCAGGCATTATAGGAGAAAATTTAGAGCTGTTAAACTGGCAAATGGAGGTTTCAAAAAGTATTGAATAAAAGGGTGCCGTTAATTGTGGCCAATGTGTTTTAGAGAAAAACACTTATTTCATAATGATATTTCCCCCCATTTTAAATTCTTATTAGCCAACGAAAGGTTAGATTTTTGTGAATTTTTTAAATAAAAGATCAAAAGGATTAACAATGCAGATTAATTTTCACAGCCTTCTTTGATCATATTTACCAAGGGTGCCGATATTTTTGGCCATGACTGTATATCTCATAATAAATGCAAAATATAAACTCAGAACTGTGTGACATAAACATGCAATTCACGCAAAAAAAAAAAAGAAGTCAGAATTGTGAAACAAAAAGTTGCAATTAATGTTTTATAAAAAATGAGGGGGGAAAAACATTTGTATAAAAATGTTTGAATTCTGAGATTATATCTCGCAATTTATATCCCAGAATTCTGACTTTTTCTTCTCAAAATTGCGAGTTTACCCCTCAATTCTGAGAAAAAAATATGTAATTAATTGCACTGAATTGAATAAACTTGGAACTGCAAGAAAAAAGCAATTTCAGAGAAAAATTCAAGAAAATCATTTGAGAAAAAAGGTCCCAACTGTGAGATTAAAAAAAAAATTCTCACAATTCTCAGAATTACGAGAAAAAAAGTCCAATTTGTGAGATAAAAAGTTGAAATTACTTTTTTTTCTTTTTTTTTTAATCCCATGACAACAACAGGCTTCCATACAAACCAACCATATTTTTAATTAATAAAACTTTAAATCTGTTCTCTTATTAAAGAAAAATCCAATAAAATTCATTACATTTGTTAAAAACCTTCAACAACACAGAACACTTTCGGAATCAATACAGAAAACATATCTGACTTTGTGTGTGTGCATTTATTCTGAATGTAAACGTGCTGATGATCATGTTGCTATCAGTGCATGACAGGCTGCCAGCGTCTGCAGGTAAACCGGGAGTGTGTGTGTGTGTGTGTGTTTGTGTTTCTCTCCTCCCATAGCGAGGTGCATGTCAGGTGGACACGTGCGGCCGGCTGCCAACATACTTTTGGTTTGGAGGGAGGGCTGGGTGGGTGTGAACTTTTGTTTAGTGTGTGTCTCTCTCTCTCTCTCTCTCTCTCTCTCTCTCTCCCTGGTTCACGACACACCTTCTGTGCAAAACGCAACTCCTCTGCTTATCTCTCTCCCCCCTCTCTCTCTCTCTCTCTCTCTCGTCTGTGTTCACTTTCACATGTTTGAGTCGGAGGATAGCAGTCTGTTTCCTGACACGCAGAGACTTCTCTCCAAGACGCAACTCCACCAGCAACACCTAAAGGTCAGCAAACCACTACTGTCTCTCCCCCTCTCTCTCTCTCTCTCTCTCTCTCTCTCTCTCTCAGTAAGTTTGTTTCTATCGCTGCCTGTCTGACTGCTCCATCACTGTCTGTGGTGAAATGTAAAGGGTTGGCATTTGATGGCATTTGTTCACTCGTCTTGTGTCACTTCTCAGAGTGCATGTAAAGTGCACTAGATAGCGTGGGACCCCCCCACCCCCTCGTTCTCACCGTCGCTTTAATTAGAAAGTCTAATACAGTAAAATGAGCTGACAGGTCAGGAACGGGAGTCTGATGCTATCGCAGCATCACTCAGTGCTGCCCTGCAAGAGAACTCGCGTTTTAGACCAATCAGGCTTTGGCGAATCCCGCCATAAACATTAGCGATTACGCCATTATAGCAACTACGCAAAAAATGTGTGAGAACAAAAATAAAACTGAAAGGTAAAGTTTAAATAATAAGTTAAAAAATATTCACATTTGTTTTCGGTTTCGAGACTGTTTACTTTCAAATTTAATGTTTAAAACTTGAGAGTCTGATCAGAGTCAATATATAAGTAAAAAAAAATCACAACTACAAAAGTAGTAAAAAATGTATGGTATTATCACAGTACTGTTTCGTAAAGAGACATATTATTGCATATTTATAAGGAAAAATATAAACATACATCAAAAACTGACTATGGCACATTTAACAAAGTCTCTAATTAACTGTCAAGTCAGTTTCAGAATGATTTCTGACATTTTCAAACTGTAACGGTGCCTATATATGTGTGTGTGTGTGTGTGTGTGTGTGTATGTATAAGTTACAGTAACTATAAAAGGCTTTATATCAATATTAAAAAGCACTCAATAAATATATGAATCAATATAAATTCAAAACTATTTCTGTTTACTAGATAGATAGAAATAAATAAATAAACACACAAATGTATGTTCCTGTTTGACCTGCAAATTAATTTAAATATAATAATCTATTATTTACATTATATAATAAATATAATATTTACATATTTTAATGTTGCAATTATCTTTAAAGATAGTATTTTCTACCTAAAATCAATCAATTTTAGGTAACTGGCTTACATTTGACCATAATCTGATTCAGAAACATTATTTGTGATGCTTTATGGGATATTAGAATGACTAGCACCGTTTCAGAAATGAAAAGATTCTTCAGAAAATCTGATACATTTCAGATGAATTCAAAAATTCCAAATTCCAAAAATTCTAATTTAAAGTGAACATGAAAAAATATAGATTTTTTTAGCTGCTTTGAAGCCTGATCAGCATGTTTTCACTATCTGCTGTGACTTTTATTTTGCGTGAACTTCACATTCGGTGAGACTGTGAGCAGTGCCGGTCATATCTAAGACGGAATACAGGAAACATCATTCATCTGCTCTCTTTGTGAACATAAGCCGAGACTCTATCACTTCAGCTAAACGCAGAATGAATCCGAGGGCTTAAAGACAGAAAAATTCAAGCGTGTACATTCAATGCACTCGGGGTAAACTGTGTGAATACAGTATAGACTTCTCATTAAAACAACACAGAGGGAGAGCTTTGTTCGGTGTGGTCAGGGACACGGTATATCAGGTGAATGGGCAGATGACCGCCCGTCTCAATTATTCATTCATTTTAATTGTGGCTGTGACGGGTACCAGATTTCCTTTCAATGCCAAGCAGCTGCTTTCAGATCCATCACGGCGTGTCGGAGCAGCACTGATTAACCCCACGCCAACAGGCCGTGATTACATAAAAACTCCTGCGTCCAAAACTCACCGTCACTCTTATACACTCTACAGAGCGAGAGAGCGGGAAGGAGCGGCGAGCAGAGCGAGGGAGTGAGGTTATGCCAGGATACGCACCACGCCTTTGTCTATCGAGTCACTAGGACAAGGTTTATCAAAGTTGAACCTGATCCGAAGCGCTCTTTTGTTACACGCCGGATACTTTTACACTGGCGTGTTCTCAAACAGTGGAGAGTGCGCTGCGCTCCGTGCGCTCTCACCGCGGGAGGGTGTGGGAACGAGGGAACCAGAACAATGATCTGGATCTCAGTGCGGTTCTAGATCACTGCTGGGTACGTTACCGTATGTCCTGCACACACACACACACACACACACACACACACAGAGAGACTCCTCCTACAGACACACACACACACAGCTCAGAACAACATTTAAATTACACATTTCCATAACAGTTTAACATTTAAAAGGTCAACATTCACACACAGTGTTGAGAATGTATGTACACTACTGTTCAAAGAGTACGATTTTTTTAATGTTCTTGAAAGAAGTCTTTTCTGCTCACTGAGGCTGCATTTATTCAATTAAAAATATGGTAAAATCAGCAATATCTGGAAATAGTTTAAGTCTTTAAAATACCCGTTTTCTATTTGAATACATTTTAAAATGTAATTTATTTCTGTGATCAAAGCTGAATTTTCAGCATCATTACTCCAGTCTTCAGAGTCACATGATCCTTCAGAAATCATTCTAATATGCTGATTTCTGCTCAAGAAACATAATCAATGTTTCTGCGTAATATTTTTGTTTAAACTTTTTTTTTCAGGATTCTTTGATGAATAGAAAATTCAACATCAAAACATTACAAATGACTTTACTGACACTTTTGATCA
The DNA here is from genome assembly GCA_021397915.2 of Tor tambroides. Taxonomy (NCBI): domain Eukaryota; kingdom Metazoa; phylum Chordata; class Actinopteri; order Cypriniformes; family Cyprinidae; genus Tor; species Tor tambroides. The sequence goes on along the minus strand of JAFVLL020006484.1, from coordinate 104,673 downwards.
ATTTAATGAATCCTTACTGAATAAAATATACATATAATTTATAACATATAAGACGATGTGGTGTCAAATAGAGACTCTTTTCATCTTTAGCAGCTAATATTTTTATAAAGTAATCATTTGATTATTTTATTATTGTACAAAAGTAATTTGGACCCAAAGAAACCAAGCACTAATGATGATCAGAATGGTCAAGTAAAGAGAAAAACTGTTCAAAATAAACAGAACGATTATGTGAGGTTAAAAAAGAAAGATAGAAAGAAAGAAATACAAGAAAATTGATCTGGTTTGCAACGTTTTAGAGATCAGAACTAAAATGTCAAAAAGAACAACGACAAAAAAAAAAAAAAAAAATTTTTTTTTTTTTTTTAAAATCTAGAATATCAGTTAATCTTGACCTAACAATTCACTTCTCATTTTTATATGCATTTCATATTTAACATTTAATTGTAGCTCTCTGGAGTGCCTGATCACGACTGGTCATACATGACATTCTGCAGTCAGATACGTTTGCACCACGACGCTACACGGTATAATTTATCGCTGACCCAGGCAATCGATGTCCTACATATATGTGCTAGTTTCATTATTGCAAAAAAAGAGCCCCAAAAGTGCGATTATTTAATCACATCTACGCACCATCTCTATCGGTGCTAGTTTCATTATCACAAAATAACCCCCCTCTGGCAGATACAAACCCTCACATCCGGGTCTGGGTTAATTTTGAGATAATGACCAGCTGATAACCACTCACAAAAAAGAAGTATTTTAGTTCAGATGGACAAATCAGTTCATTTAATTCAGTTAGTGAGTGAGAGAAAAACAAATGTGTGGTTTGTTACTAAATAATTTCACTTTCAGAAGTATAACTTGCAGACACGCAAACCCAGCCTCTTCTATACAATGTGTGCATGTACGTACGTTAATAAGCAGTGAAGCAACCTAATAAGAAGCGTTTGACCAGTTCACAACCCAAAGAGAAAATTAGGGGATTCACATCCGCTCACACAACTGGTTTCTGATGACACAGCTGCCCGACACACTCAAACAGAGAATCAAATACTGCCTGTCTATATGTTATTTTCCTTCCTCTCTCTTCATCTTCAAAAAAGCCTGTGTGTGTGGTGATTTGGGTAAAGCTCATCTTTCAAAGCGTGACTAATGTCCTGACCTCACCTTTACACACAGAGAGACAGTTAACACTCACTCTGACAACGTTCTGACAGGAAAAACTAGCTATTAAACACCTCACATCTGATGAATTCAACAGTTCACAATGGATATTCACAGCCATCCGCCACATTACCTGATGCTGATGTCACAGCATGCTAATTTTAATAGCAATTCAGCAGGTCACATGGTCATGTCATGGTCAAGTCCATCACTATGGTCACTATGGCGAGTGAGCCGAGCCGCTATTTATAAACTCTGAGCTCTGTGATTATATGAACTTTCTTTAAGAACTCAACAGGTGCTTTTCTTTAGCTGCTCCTACACATCACATGACTAATCGCCCATCACAAACAGGAAATTAACCACAAATTTGGGTCAAAGGCTTCAGAAAGGAGAAAACGTTTTATGCTCATACAACGACTCCATAAAGCTCATCCGTTCCATATAAAGGAAACTGATGATCGGTTCGTCAGAACTAGGCATTCTACAATCACTATGTTTAACTAAACTTTACTGTTCTATCACTAGACTTTACTTTACAAAACATAACCAGACTTATTTACTCTTCTATCATTAGACCATGTTAAAATGATACTTTACTGTAACCAGTTTGACTATAACCAAGTTTTATTAGGCTTACTAGAACTAAACTTTATTTTATAACTAGACTACTATATCTACAACCAAACCTGACGAGACTATACTATACTATACTATACTATATAATCTGTTCTATAACTAGAATAATCTATAATAGACCGCACTATAACCAAACTTTATTAGATCTAATATTTACTGTTTTATAGTTTTATAACTATTCTATAACCAACTCTGGTTAGACTTTACTATTACAATAATCTATAATTTGACTATACTATAACTAGCTTTTTTAGACTATTACAGATCATTACTGTTTTATCATTAGACTATACTTTACTATAACCAAACCTGATTAGAGTTTACTATAATCAGTTTGATATCTAGACAAAACTATAACTAGACCATACCATAACCAATTTATTAGACTATTACTAACGTTTATTGTCCTATCAAAATACTACACTATAACCAAATGTTATCATACTTTACAAACTGTTCTATATCTAGACTAATCAATAACTAATTATACTATAATCAATGTTATTAGACGATTATTGAACTTTACTGTTCTATCACTAGACTGTACTTTATGATAACCAAGCTTGGATAGACGGTGAGTGACTTGATTGGACTTACCAATAACTAGACCAATAACTATCAAAGTTTTTTAGATTATTACTAAACATTACTAGATTATACCAGAACCATACTGTGCTGTCTACAATCATACCTGATTATTTACTATACTATAAACTATTATATATCTAGACTAGCCATTCTTATTAGACTTACTATAACCAAATTTACTGTTCCATCACTAGATTAGACTATAGCTATATTATACTATGACCAAATTGGATTATACTTCAAGTTAATACTATAAACTATACAACTGTGCTATAACTACTCTAATAAGACATAATATAACTAAACGTTATATTCTACCACTAGACTAAAACTAGACACACTTCACCAAAATTGATTAAAGTTTATTATACTATAAATGTTATGGTTCCATAACTACATTACACCATCCTATACTCAAACTGTATTCGATTCTATTATACTAAACTTTACTATACTAAATTTAACTTTAGTATAACTATGCAACTCTTTATTTTAGATGGTAGCACTTTATTTTACAGTCCTGTTCCGCATGTGCATACTATGTACTTGATACAGTAATTACAACAACTGGGTAATAACTAGGTACTAACCATCAACCTAATCCTAAACCTAACCCCATATAGTTAGCATATATTATCCAGTACTTTCTTACAGTATAGGTAAGTGCATGACACTATAAAGTGCAACCTTTTATACTTTATCATAAAATACTATACTCAAACTTTATTAGGCTTCACACACTATAACAAAACTTTACTGCTCTATAGTTAGACTACACACCTATCCTGTATTGTCAAGTCTATCCTAAACTATAGCTATACTTTACTATGACTGTAGGTCTTTGTACGGTAACATAGTTTATTTTCTTTTAGCTGATGCGTCCTTCTTTTCATTTAAGTCTGATCTGATGTGATTTCATCTGAATGCTTTGGGCCTGTGTGTGTGTGTGTTTGAGTGATTTCCTCTGGTCTTCTATGAAAAGTGAGAGCAGCTGATTGGGGAGCATCTAAACTCCTGTAGGTGTTTCCTGTGTGAGAAGAGTCACTGTAACCCGTGGCAACTCCCAGACTCTCTCCTCTCTCTGTTGTTCTGGGTAAATTACAGAAACACACACACACGTTTGACATGATCACATACACAGTATTGAGGGCGATGCACCACTACACACGTTTACGTAGAGACTGAGCTCAGTCAACCACACACACACACACACACACATACACACAGAGACAGAGGGAAAGCGGGCCGTTTTGTAATGTTGCTGTAAGATTTTGGTTTTGAAACTGGGTCCACCCACTGGTGTGAGAAAAGAGGAGAGGCACAGAGGAGGGGTGTAGGGAGAGAAAGACAGAGAGAGAAATGAGTGTGTGGGCTATCACTCACTCACTCTCTCAGTTTAAAATAAGGACACATTGATCCACCCACCCCAACATCACACACACACACACACACACACACACACACACACACACACACACACTCAGACTGGAGCAGATACCTCAGCAGAAGAGTTTAAGTATCACAGCGGCCTGATGGACCGACAGTGGGGTTGTAATGTGTGACAGCAGGAAGTGCACATGATTGAGGAATCATCTCAGAGTTTGGTAGCTGCTGGTTACAGTGTTGTGTCTGGATATTGTTCACGAAAAATGACTTTCAATGGCTGATACGATAGCTTTAGAGAAGTCTGGCTGATACACAGCTAATAGACAATGACAAAAGTTAATATTAAATATATTAAAATTAAATAAGCACATTTTACACAATATTTATTCCAAAACAGAAGGAAATGTCTTGGCCTGATGGATAGTACACAGGCTGATCAACCCAAATTAGTTCCAGCTTGGGCAATTTTTCAATACTGTTCCCCATTTTTGTCAATTTCTGTCTTATTTCATTCTGTGTCACCATCAATCAAATGAAATTTATTAATGCATGTATAAATGATAAAATATATAAAATATTAAAATATATATGTATTTATATACACACACACACACACACACACATTTATTTTTACAAAAATATAAATAATTCTATAAATTTATTATATGTATATATATATATATGCTTTAATAAATATTTTAAAAATTGTTAAAAACTGTTAAAAAAATTAAAAACTGTTTGTCCTGTTAAATATATTAATTGTCCTGTTATTTGTCCGGTAAGGAAAATTAATCAGACAATATTTTGATATTTTTACATTTTATGATTTGGTAACAGCTTTTCTCCTTAAGTCTGTTCCAAAATCCCCTACATTGCTATTTTTTTAGTTAAAAAAAAACAAACAAAAAAAACAAATATGTATATAACTACACATAACATTGTTCTGTGAGTAACACAGAAAGCTAAATATCCAGTGCCGTCATCAATATAGACTTCTATGAACCATGTGTGAGAACACGTCTGTGATATGTGCTTGCATTTTTTGCATGAAGCGACATATGTGCATACAGTGTGTGACTGATCACTATGAAAGCTTGCATCTTGTGTGTGTGTGTGTGTGTGTGTGTGCGCGCGTGTGTGTGTGTGTGTGAGTGCGCTTTGACAGACATCTGTCTCCTGTGCCCTGCAGCCTGGTTGGTTTTAATTAGGTAGAGCCAGAGGGCCCGAGGGCAGACAGGGGCTAGTCATAATCACTCACACACACACACACACACACGGGCCAGCCTCCCCCTCACAATCCTCCACAAAAAATGTCCTTTCAGAAGGAGCATCTCAAAAAACACAAAACACACACCCTCACACACACTCCATCTGTCTGAAACACACATGTGAGATGTGTGTTTTACATGCATGATTAGTTTGATTAATGACATGTACATTTCGGTCAATTTGAGCGCTTAACTGCCTTCAATGCCTGTATTCACACATGAACGCCAGCACAATGCCATAACCATGAGTCCTGACTGTCCGTTGAAGGTGTGTCAATTACTGAATCACTGTGGAAGTTAATTGGTTTCGATGATAATAATTTGTAATTCCTGCCGCTGAGACAGCAGAGCATGGGTTTGATTTCCAGGGAATGCGTGAAGTAATAAAATGTTTACCTTGAATGCAATGGATAAATGCATCTGCTGAACTGCACAAATGTAAATTTTAATTGTACATTTTGGCTTTTTTCCATTTTGAGAGGTTTGCAGAATGAAACTACATTTCCCGTCATGCTCTGAGGAATGATAAAGTGTGTTTGTTTTATACTAATTATGTAATTATGACTTGTAAATACGAATAAAATAGTTTAATTTTAAAATGTGTAAACTTTTAAACATCAACTGAACTATTGTACATTATTTGTGCTTTTTTTGTTGCACTAGCACAAAAATCACAAGTCTTGCTTGAGATATGAAAAAGACAAAGAAATTGTTAAACTTGTAAACATTCTAATTACATAATTACAAAAGAGAAATAAACTGCATGTTTGCTTTATTGTAATTACATAATTATGACTTCGGCTCGGACCTATACACAAATATATTCACTTCAACTGCACTAATGCACATTATTTGCACTCTATTTTGTTGCACAAATTTTTGTAAGATTTTGTATTTACTTTATTCTAATTACGTAATTACGATTCTTAAATATTAACAAAATAGTTCAACTTTTGAATATGTAAACTTAAATATAAGCTAATGCACATTGTGCTTCCTTTCGTTGCACAAAAATGTCAAATCTTTGAGATATGAAATAGAAAAATAAAATTGCATGCTTATTTAAATTTAATTACGTAATTAATACTCCTAAATATAAACAAAATAGTTCAACTTTTAAATATGCAAGCTTTAAATATGTATTTTAACCCAATAGTGCATGTGTATGCATGTGTACATCCCACAATTCTCTCTTTAAGCTGCTGCTAAATCACTAACAAATTACACAAATAAAAATAAGGTGGCATTTTGACACATTGGTGTTGTTTTTGGACTTTGATCGGCATGAAATGTAAAAAAAAAGTCTCAAAATTAAGTTGAAGTCATTATCAATATGCAGTCCACACTCACACACTCACTGAATCAAAATCACAGACAAAAAACTTTTTCAAAATCGTCCACTATATATATGTGTGTGTGTGTGTGTGTGTGCGTGTGTGTGTGTGTGTGTGTATAAGATAGCAGATAACACAGATGAAACTGTCCAAAAGACACTTCCAGTAAAAACAAGAGTTGGAGTGTGGAAGGGTTCACTGATGACCTTGTCGCATATTTTGGGCTCTCTATGTGTATGTGTGTCGTCCTTGGACGACTGTTTCCCACCCTAGTTGGTGGGTTTGTCTGTAAGTGGGCAGAGATGACAAATTTTTCCCACAAGCCCACACCCTGGAGCACCAAAGCCCCCACTCCCAGAATACATCTGTGCACGCCATCCCACACTGCAGATCCTAAGGCTAAGAAAACGGAATATAAAACTGACAAATGTATGCATCGGATTTGATCACAGTATAAAGAGTTTAAAGGAATTAAAGTTTTTGGTGCTTGACTATGCTCAACGCTATGGAGTTGTGAGTGTTGCTATGCAGTTGATAGGATGTTTGTGTGGCTGCAAGGTGAAATATCACTTAATCATTTTAGTACAAAGCACGTCTCTCCTCAACAATCACTGATGTCTGGAGCACAAACGCTGCAGCACTTTGTGATAGAGCTTTGAATTCATCTGTACATCTATGAGCAACAGTATTAGGGATGCCTGACTTGGTAAACTAGAAAGAAAGAAAGAAAGAATCATCTGACCTTACATGAAATGAGACATCACAAGGTCACCAAACACACAAGAAAATATCAGTCGAGGTTCTGAATGTGTCTCGTCTTCGTCTGGATGCTGCTGTAAAATAAATACATAAATAAATCATTCTTAATGCATTTTAACTGCTAAAGATTTCTGAGGAATTTGATCTTCATGCTAAACAGGGTTATTATAGTTAACCAAAACTATCTTAAAAAAAAAAAACATTTTGGTTACCAAAAATAAAATAAACGTTAACTGAAATAAACAACTTAAACTTATTTTAGCAAACTAAAACTGAAAAAAACAACAACAAAAAACTAATGAAAACTTTATAGACACAAATAAAAATTACAAAAAATAAAACTCAAAATAAAATTCTAAATATTAATAACTTTCATCTCAATTATACTAAAATATAAAACATAAAAAAACAAAATAAACATAAAATAAAATGTTTTTAAAAATAATCATTAAAAATAATTTAAAATATTATTATATTATTAAAATTACAAATATACTAAATCATCTTTAATTTGTAGTTATTTAGAAAATGATCAGTTTACTACTGTTTTCAAGATCCCACGTACCAAAACACTGACAAATCAACAACTTTATTAATGTCCAAAGCTAAAAATGGTTCTTTAACCCTAAATCCGACTGTGTCATATTTGATATGCAAGTTTCTAAAACTTCTACAATCTACTCCATTCCTTCTGTTGTCTGTCAATCGTTTCGACTTTTTTTTTATCAGGTAAAAGCTCTTTCCTTCGGCTGGTGCTTCACGTGGCTTTTTGCTTTCAAATCTTTACTGATTTTTATCAAGTAAACATAAGAATAACTTTAATATTGTTAGTAATATTTCAAGATGAACACTTACAGGTCTAAAGTTGATTATTCATACATCATTTTCAAACAAATCATGTTCAAATGTGACAAATATGATCATCAGACTTTTGAACATTTATTTGTTCATCTCTCAACCAGCATTGGATTGCATTGCATCTTACTAAGACATATTATTGGAGATATAGAGCATCTCATTAACATCTCATTAATTTACATCACAATCAAAATTTCATCACTTTTTGGCCAAATTGCATATTTTTGCTTGAGTCTGAGCTCCATATTCTCACTATATCAGACTACATGAGCCATAAAAGCCTGATGTTTCACATACAATACTCAACATAAAACACACATGCAAACTTTTTGTCTGAAGGTTCGTTAAAGTGTTCCATTTAAACAAATGAGATTTTTTGGACTATTATGTCATATGTCAGGCTTTATAGGATTTAAAGAAGGTTCTTACCTTAAGCACTGAAGAACATTTATTAAGAATATTTCGGTTTGGTTTGAAAACGCTTAAAGTGTGTCTAATACAGGCAGAATCACCTGTCTGAGGTTTCTATGACAACTAACTGAGAATACCTACAAATAATGTTGCATGTGTGTGTTTTTAACTTAATAATAGACACGCGTCTAGCTAATTCTCCATCTCTTAAATTTCACACTATACATTCGACACGTTCACAGCAGGACAAAGAAGTCCATCGAAATCACATTTTACCCAGAATCCCCCAGTAAAACGCTGGCGTTGGTATTAAGTAACTGTGCTGGTTGAAAAGCAGGTCATGATGAATCTGTCATAAATTACATAACTAGGTGGATTCTTGATGTCATTTAGGAAATCCTGTCCATGTTAAAGCGTCGAGTCATGATTTAAAGAGACAGACACGGCGGAAAAATGTCACAGTGCCAAAAAACACAAACGAGGCAGAGAGAGAGAGACTGTAATAGTTTTATAGATTCTGAAACAATAGATTTGAAGGAAACACACTCCCTCTCTCTTTTTTCACACAAAGACAAACTGTATTTGTGAAAAGGTACCGCGGTCTGCCATTTCTGAGAGTAAAATCTCTCTGTCAGCTTACAGACATGCAAACAGTGAATTGATTGGCTGATTGAACTTTTTGATTTTGATTGTGGCATAATTTGAAAAATCTTTGATTATTAACATCGTTTGGAATTTACAGTTCATTTTTGACCGGACGCAAGTAGCAAATCAGACACATTTACTGTTATTATTAAAATAAAATGGTCTCATTTCAAGAAATCTGAAAGGTGTTACATTAAACTACAAATATAAACTAAATGAAACATGTTGAGAAGTGAGTGTATTATAGGATGAGGCTGTTCATCTTCTCCATGTCCAGTGTTCAGCTGTAAAAAAGAAAGATAGTAAACATTCATTAGTAGGATAAATGCATGAGAAATGCCAACTTTGACTCACAGAAACAGCTAAAAGGTTTTGTGTCAGAAACTACAACACTGTCAGATGCGTCAAATCACACCAATCACAAAAATAAATAAATAATTATACACTACTTTCTTTTAATTGCATCTTTCTGGTTCTTTTTTAAGAGCATAAAAATAATTTGTTTAACCTAGACAAAATTACTGTCATAATTGTGCTTTAATTATTAGCTTTTATGACTTTGATGACATTCAATACAATTTTTATTTATATTTTAATATAATATATAAATTAATATAATGTTATACACACACACACATATATATATAATATATATATATATATATAAAAATGTCCAAATTTACCTGTATTCACCCAATAAATTGTTTGTGGCTTTCTATATACAGCAGGTGCATTAAACACAAATATAGCATGTAGAAAACCACATTAAACCGTAATCTTTCATCTTTCCCTTTTACCACATTAAACGACAGTAAATAAAAAAGTGGGAGTCAGATGAACAAATGTACTCGTCACACAACTGTGAGTATAAGTTTACACGTTAACTAACTGATTAGCCGTCAACCTCTGGTTTCAGTTTCAACGAAGGGAAATTGAACAGGCCTGTTGAGGAACACACTGTCTGAGCTGCAATATGGGTCAAACCGCACGTATAAAACAACCAACTTCTAATTAACTAGAAAGTTATAACGTCTCCATTCTGGCATTATATAACATATCGTTTAATTAAACAGACACATATGCAAAATATAAGCAGCAAATCTGCACTGTGAGCCATATAGGAAACAACTGAAAATAGTATATAGTGTATACTACTCTTACTCAAGCATATATGCTTTTGCACTGCAGTGTTATTTTAGTATCATTGATGTACTATTATAGCTTTTGTTAAGATTTTGAATTAGATTTTAGGTTTATATTTTCTGCTTTATTTTTAGTGAAAGTTTCAGTAATTTTGTGGCGCTTTTGTCATTTATCATTTTGTTTTTAATATCTTTTTAAATATGTTTTTTAATATTAGTTGCTAGTGTTTTTGCTACTTTAGTATATACATATATGATATGATCTATTATATGATCAGAATGCCACATGCATACATGAAAATAAATAAGTTATTGTAATTCTTTTTTATTCAGTTTAAGATGCCAACTGGACCCCACTAACCGAATTAAATGCACTGAAATGCAGTATTTAGTAATAATTTTCATTTTCTATATATTAAAATATATATATTTTTTGAAGTTCTAAAGAGATTATTACAGCTCATTTTACAAGAAAACACTACTTCAGTCTTTCTACTTCAATATTTCATGTTTAATTCCAAGAGTTTCTTGCAGTTACTGTGTAGTTATTGTGAAACTGACTGGTTTCTACAGTAAATTCTGAACTTCAGGTCTTCCACCTTGTTCCTTGGTCTAATTCATCTTCTGAAGTCACAGCACACGCATATATAGAACTGGTACTTTTCTCTCTCTTCCTTCATTTGTGCCCAAGTTTGAGTTGCAAATCCTTCACGAATAAAACTAAAAATTCATTTTGTCTGACCCCAAATCAGAGGGTTTGTGCACCATGGGCTTTATTACATACTGAGCTTAAACTGTGTTGTGGAGGAGGATGGGTATTATTATCCTGAGCTTCCCACCCAGCTATAAAAACTACATCGCTGCTCTAGAGTAGATCCACCTCCTCTCTCCCTCTCTCTCTCTCTCTCTCTCTCTCTCTCTCTCGCTCTCTCTCTCTCTCTCCTCCTTCCTGTCAGCGTCCACACAAACCTCTCCGTCTGTCCGCGTGTGCTGTTGTTTGGGGCTTGTAGTTGGATGCTCGGCTGTGTTTTTTGTGAATGGAGAAGAGACGCTGGGGCAGACGGGATGGACAGACGTCTTCGCGTCCCTCAGAGACGGAGATGAGACAGGCTCGGATCTGAAACGACACTTAGACCTGGAATAAATCACACGTACAGTAACACACACCTGAGGATCTGGACGGGTGAGTGCGTTCCAGCCCAGTTCACCTGTTTTCAAGAGTTGTGCATGCGGGAAAGTGTGCGTTTGAGTGAGAATACGCAGGACGTTTGCGTCCGAGGTCTGTTTATGTTTGTTTGTGTGCATCTCAGGTATAGAGCAGCACGTCTGTGGGCAGCAATTTGATGACTCACGTAATTATTTGGGCCATTCTTTAGATGTCGTCTCCAGAAAATGAGCGTGTGGAGTTTTGGCCCGCTGTAAACACAAACTAACACAAACAAGTAATGACACAGCAAATCGACAATTACACCAGACGCCCCTGGCTCTGATGTGTGTGAAAGCAAAGTGTTATCGAAAGAGTTTCTAAAAAAACAATTGACGCTCACACTCTGCAAGAAAGTGGCAATTCATTTTTTGAGAGGTTGTTCTCATGACCTTTTTAATGCGGCCCACTGATCTAAAGAGGCGATTGACCCACATAGTCACACATAGTCATCTTCACAAACAGTTTTCATAATACATCATCACATTTTTATGTTTTATGAAATTAGAAGAAGTCTGGGTTTCCATCTATGGACTGACATCTCTATTTTAAGCTAAACATTTTAACTGCTACTGTGATTGTTTAAAATAAGTGTCATTAATGTTGTATAATATAGTGTTATTTCTAAACTATGATTTATGAAAAGTGTAAATCGATTACAGTCATTTTTGGGTTGGAAGTTAAAAAAAAATCCGCATTGACGTCACGTCGCAAAAAGATACGTATCAGATTTATTTCCACACAAAAGTGGCCCAGATCAGATATGAAAATGTCAGACTGTGATTTTTATTATCAAAAACAGATCAAAAGCAATTCATTAGAATTGTTCATTTTTAGACAGTCATTAGATTACCCTTATGTTTTTAAAGGTTTTGAAGGGTGTCATAAGGTGACAGGTGAATGTGTGTGTGTGTGTGCGTGTGTGTGAAGAGGGCTGAACGCAGATTAAAAACAGTGTAAATTACTGTTTGTAGCAGCTGAAGCGCGTGATGCAGGTGTCTGTAGAGTCTTGCTTCATATATTTACCAAACAGATGAATTACAGCAGACGTTACACAATGGCTGTGTGTAATCCTAACAAGGCTCTTTAAGTGTCATTTATGTTCGTTCTGATCTGGCGCTGGGTGAATCAGTCTACGGGTAAAAAGCAGCTCAGAACTCGGGCCAAGACACGAGGCCAAACCTACACGCCGCACTTTATTATGTTTTCTTTAACTTTGTTGAACAAGGTCCTGGTTTAAGTCTGTGGTCTGTCCTCAATTTGTATTAGAGTACTTGACAACTTGGACATAAAGTTTTTTTCTTTCTCTGTAATCATAAATATACATACAGACACATAGATAAATGCATATAGAATAAATGTAAAATAGATATAAAATTAGATATAATAGATACTAAAAACACTAAAAATAGATATAGAATATTTAAAATATATTTTACATAATAAATAAAAAATAAGGTTTTATGATATTATAATAAAATAATATACAATTCTAAATATAATTATATATTATATCATAAATATAATATATAATAAATCATATAAAATCAATACTAAGATAGATAATGGATAGATATAAAATATATATAATATATTTTGTATAAATACAAAATAACATTTTATGATACGATATTATAATAAAATAATAATAATAATAAAATTAAATATTAAATAATTATATATATATTAGGAAATAATTCTAAATTGTTGCATATATCTAAGTATACTTATGTATATATTTTATTTGTGTGTTTTTTTTGTAAGTGTTTTTTTGTTTCTAAGTGTTTGAACTATATATATTTACAAAAAACCCCCCCAAATAAATCAGAAAAATTTAATTGTTAAAACTATCAACATGACAAAATGCTTGCTGTGTCACTTCAGCTACCAGTTAACAAAACTAACAACAAAATTTCTAATATTTCAACTCAAAACTTGTTACAGTTTAATGCAAATGTTTAAACCTGATGCCAGAACCTCAAAATTTATAACTCGAGACTGTCAAAACAACACGTGTATATCTGAAAAATTCTAAACTGAAACGGAAATCAAGTTGACAGTAACCAAAACCACCATTAAACCGTTTGCTGTGTGTTATATGCAAATCAGGCCTTCAGCTGTTCACATGCAGAGCGTTCATCATCTACAGCACCGAGACGAACCGTATTCAAATCCGCAGCCTCCTATTGGCTGATGGCTCGATCGCACAGGCAGGAGGCACTTCTGTCTGTAAACAGGGCCGTGAGTCTCAGCGAAGCGCTAATAGACTAAAACCTACAGGTGCCCCTGCAGGTGAGGCCCCTAAATGATCTCCCTCAGGACCCACGAACCCACGGCTGGATTTAGCCAATTTAGCAGCAGTCTGAGTCGCCGTGAGTCTGAGCAGCGTGACACGCGCTAGCTCCTGTCTGAGACTCCAGCCCTGCCTCCCTGAAGAGGCCATGATGAAATATCTCTCACAAATGTGAACTGTTTTAACTTTTGGAGAAGATGTTGTAACTTTACCCTATCAAGAGTTGGTCATCTTTGCATCACAAAGTCAGGCGAGGCATCCGGCGTGCACCAAATGCATGCATTTAACCTGCAAAACACAGAGTCGGTGCGGTCGGACTTCACGTTAACGAACAATCGCTATTAATTGTCGAGACTTAAAGTCTTTGTCCCAGTTAAGACGATCATCAAAGCTGGCGTGTGTGTACGCATTTAGTTCAAACATCAAACACAGGTGTGTTATTTTGAATGATCAAAGGACTGAGGGGGTAGTTTGGGTTTTTACTCACAGCGTCATTTAAGTTTTAAGTTATGACACATTGTGATTGATGTTGAACTCTGAATTAGTAATGCAAAGAAGAAAATAGGAAAAAAGCGTATTATTCATGACACTTAAATCACACCGCATGCATTCATTTCTGAAAGCTGCTCAATTCAGTGCGATTCGCAAATAGGTTCAACTGATTCATTTAAATCAATCGAGACGAGCGATTTTGTGAATCAAAACGTGTGAATTTTTGCATGCCGGCAATGAGGACGACGCAATATCAAAGCGACACATTTAGCTAACTTTTTGTTGTTGTTGTTTGTTGCAGTGCTGCTCCTGAATAGCGGAAGCACTGATACGCACACGCATGCATCTTTTTCAAACGCGTCTCTGTGCTGAAATGAGTGTGTGGCACTTTGTGGGGCTAAAGGGGGTATTTTCTTCACCTCTTTACACAAACTGTAGACATCAGAACAAACGCTGAGCATCATTTTCAGATCCTCAGATTATCTCTAAACATCCTTTACAATCAAACATGCTGATAAGCATCTGAAAATGCAAATTTTTTTATTAAGCAACTTTTATTCATTTGATCAATTATTTTCATTAAATGCTTTACTTTTATATATAGTTTAATGTCCTTAAAATTATCATTTGTTTATTTCTAATTGTTCAGAGCCTCCAAAAATGCTTTAAAGGAATCTAAAAAATGAAAATATTAATTTTTATTATATATTTGAAAAGTTTTTTTTTTAAACAAAATTTAACAGGTGTTCTTAGGCTAAATGAATCTGTGCTTGTAAAAAAAATCTGGATTTGATTCTGCATGCAACAATTATGAATGTCTGACTGCCAAAATTTGTTGTCAGCAGCATGTGAACATTACGATTAAATATTTCTCCGGGGAAAATGACGTCTTCCTATCATTACAAACAACAAGCAGACCACAAAAGCAACCTAATACACATCTGCAGAAAAATCTACTGCACTCCAGCTGATTATCAAATCACTTCACAAAGAAAAGTGCAAACACGGACGTTCCGTCTAGCGATGGACAAACTGAGCTGCGGTCCAGCCGAAGATACCCATCTGAAGCATTACTGCTTTACTAGCAGAGCCACATCAACAGTTTACACAGGATTTCAGATAGCATCTATCACTGAGATGTGTGTGAGGCAGTTTTTGCCTATATTCTGGGAACAACAACTTAATAATGTCAATGAAAAATTGCATAAAAGTTTCACTGCAAAAACTGATCTAAAAATTCTTAAATCAAGATACATTTACTTGACTTTAGATATTAAGTCGCTTCCTAAATTATCAAAATTAAGTGCGTTTTTGTTTGAAACAAAAAAAAAAAAAAAAAAAAAGGTTTATGCCTAAAACAAGTTTATGCTTAATTCAAAGAGAAAACAAGATTATTTTTCGGACCTTCCTTCTCAAGTAAATGTATCTTGATTTAAGAATTTTTAGATATTTGTACTGGAAAATAAGACAAAAATGCTTCAGATATTAACTCTTGTTTTCTGAAAAATCATTCAAATTAAGTGATTTTATGCTTAAAACAGGAACAAATATCTGTCAGTGGGATCAGAAAAGTACACTTACTTCAAATGAAAACAAGATTATTTTTCTGACCTCATTAATAGATATTTTTCTTGTATTAAGAATGAACTTCATTTTGATTTTTTTAAACAAGACTTATTATCTTAAGTCATTTTGCTTCTCAAGTAAATGTATCTTGACTTAAGATTTTTTTTTGATATTTGCAATGGAAAAGAAGACAAAAAAGTAAGAAAATCATGTTTTTGGCAGTGTGTTAAGGGTACGGTCAATATAAAAAAACAACAGAAATCAAAGAAAAGCTGCAGATAAAGTTACACAGAAAAAATCTGAAAAAAATCAAAAATCAAAAAAACGCAAAGGCTTTAGCTTATAGATTTACAGGTAGAATAATCTGTAGTATTAATAATTAGCTTTAAACAGAACCAGCAGATGTCTGTGGTGCATCTGCATGTAGACTGCGTCATAGGGAGTAATTTGTGAAGGTCTGAAGGAGTTATTCAGTGTTAAGCGAGTGCGGAGGGGCCAGTGGGCCCTCAAACACACACACACTGTAATTATGGGAGCAAGCGAGGAGGTGTGGGGGCCGGCCGGAGAAACGCATGAGCTCCCAGGGTGGGTGGGAGACCTCACTGTGTCTCTCTTCCTTCTTTTTCACTCCCTCCCTAGTGTTGTTTTTAGCTCTGAAAGCCTATTTAACTTGGCTGGATTTTCCAGGGTGGGGCACCGTTTTTTTTTTTTTTTTTTAGTTTTGCCCAACCTGTCAGGGAACTTCTGGGGACATGAGATCTCATCCTTCCCTCTTCCTCTGTCTTTCTCTTTTTTTTTCAAAGGTTGCAATTAAATTGAAGTGTTTGTGTTGTTTATACATATTTTTTAAAAAAGAATAAAATGTCACACATACCAGTGTTTAGTATTATTGAGATACTATTATAGTTTTTAACATTTTGAATCTGAATTTTGGATTTTTTTTGTGATCATCTTAATTTTAGTTAAACTTGTGTGTTTTTGTAATTTTTAGTAGTGTTTGATTTTCTCTCTCTATAGTTTTATACATGCCTATTTAGTTTTATTAATAGTATAATACATTTTCTGCTACTTCTGTGTAATATGATCTTTAAAAACTCTTTCTCTCTCTCTCACTCTCTCTCTATATATTATTTTTTATTAATTTTTGTTTTAGTTATTTTAATACATCAAGTTATTCTAATTTAAAATGAGAAATGCTGCTTTGGCAACTAGCTGAAATAAAGTTTTTTTTAAATATTCTATTTAATTTCAGTTTAAATTTTTTCAAGTAATGAAAAGTTTTCTAATGGTTTTTAATTTTAGTCTCAGTTTTAATTAACTATAATAACCCTGATACACACAAGGTTTTAATATTACCAAATATATATATATATATATATATATATATATACAATATCTTACTATTCTAAGTTTCCATTTGCAATCTCATGTTGGTTCATTCAGGCCAAATGTAATCCATTATTTCAGTCGCATCAATATATATATATTTTTACCTGAAGGGTCACATTGTTTGATAAACAAGGTTCTTAATTTAAAAGATACGTTCCTTGTTAGTGGACTATATGTTCAAACTGTAATTATAGCAACCGTCTCCTAGCAACAGTGGAAGGGACATTAAAATGTTGATTGGTAAGCGCTGAGCTCAATATTATAGAGAATAAAGACAGACAATGGACAAGAAGTAAAACCCGAAAACACCAGTAGCTCATTTACTTTGGCGCACAGGCCGTTTTGGACCATTGAACGCCAGTCGACAGCTCCGGTGGCGGCGGGACGTATGAAAGCATCCATCCACATGCCTGCAGTGACCACGGGGACGAGACACACTGAGATTAAACTCTATTCATAGCCATGAATGAAGGACAAAGCTGCCAAAACGCCTCTTAAAAAGTCACTGTAAACATTTCAGGGAATCCGCAGGTACAATTCAGGCTCCATTCATGTAGGCCTGTAGTTTAAGAGCATCTGAACGGAGATCTGCAAAATACAGCTTTTCCAATCCTTTATTATTTTTGGACAGTGTTCTGTAGAAGTACACTTCTGAACTAGACTTAAGTAAATTATAACAATAAGAAAAAAAAAAGGATTCAACGTTTTGCATTTCATGCATGTCAATTAAAGTAGCTGCAATTAAACAGCAGCGGCCTCTCATGAAACACGAGTAAATCTGGGGGCGATGGGTGACACTTTTTTCCCGTGGAAAGCAGAAACTAGAGCCTGACCCCTTTTGTCTTCCTGTGCTGTGCTTTTTTCTGAACGTGACAAAGATAAGTGTCAGCTTTTCTCACAATGCAAGCCATCAGATTTAATTCGCTATCTTTTGAGGCCTTCACGACAAAATAGCCTCTGCTATCAATGTATACGGTGTGAAAAGCAGAAGCCAGTGGAGCTGTTGTTTGATCGCAATCAGAGAGAACCAGAAACAGAGAATTGCTCCTCAGACGCTCGACGGGAGCTAATTAATTATCTGATTGTGCGACGCATCCTCTTTAACCGCAAAGTGCACAGAGTAACACAGTTTTGCAGAAACGAGCATCTTTAACTCAAATCTCACTTTCAGTCAATTATTGTAGGGCTGGCCAAAACATCTTTTTCCATATGTTTTGCTATCAATAATTATCATGATATTAATTTTAATGGGAAAGGAAATGAATTCCACATGTCTGTTAGACATTGAAAATGAATGAATATATAATTTGTTTGTTTATAAGAAAACTTCATAGAGTAAAATCAATCCTTTATATTGTGTTTTCTATTTTATTTTTTCTGGATTCTGTGTTTTATGATTTCATATAAATTTATCATCAAAAAAATTTCTAATTAGATTCAATTACTCAGTCTTTTAACATGCAATCAAATGAAGATATAATTAAACATCATAGAGTAAAATTGTTTTTATTTTTTCAGTTTTCCGTATTTTTATGTTTTATGATTTATTACAAATGTATAATCAAAAACGGTGTCTAATGAAATTAATTTAATCCATTTTTTTAACATGCAATCAAATGAAAATATAATTAATTTAAAACAAACTTTGCATTTTTGTTTTTTTGTCAACTAAAGTGCTGCCAAACACAACTTTTAAAACTCTTAAAAATATCTTGGTTGCATGATATCCCTTAAATAATAATAATAATAATAATTGGAGAAGTACACTGTAAAAAATGATTTTTTCAAAGTTGTAAATAAAAAATTATTGAAGTATGTTTTACAAAAACATACTATTTCAGTTTTTCTATTTCAAAATTTCACATTTAATTCAATGTGTCACTTACTGTTTCGTTGTAATTATTTGTGAAATGCACTAGCAAGTGAAAATTGTTTTAAACTCATTTTTTTCAGTATACATTTTACAATAGTTATAAATTTCTGTCATTTCTGTCAAGTTAAAAGGCAACTTTTATTTTGTTGGTTTGTAGTGAAGAGCTAGATGATCGTCTAGATTTAAGCTAAATATTTTACTTAAATTACTTAAAAATCTTTTATTAATATTATGGAATTATTCTTCAATATTCATTTACAATTACATTTATTCATTTAACAGATGCTTTAGCATTTAGCAAACACGACTTCATCCATGTTTTGTTAAATGAGACCCTGGAGCACAAAACCAGTCTTAAGCAGCACGTGTATATTTGTAGCAATAGTAATAGAGTAAAAATTATAGATTTTGCTTTCATGCCAAAAATCATTAGGATATTAAGTAAAGTTCATGTTCCATGAAGATATTTTGCAAATTTCCTACCGTAAATATATAAAAACTTCATTTTTGATTAGTAATATGCATTGCTAAGAACTTCATTTGGATGACTTTAAAGGCCATTTTATCAATATTTAAATTTTTTTTACCCTCAGATTCCAGATTTTCAAATAGTTGTATCTCAGCCAAATATTGTCCTATCCTAACAAACCATACATCAATGGAAAGCCTATTTATTTAACTTTCAGATGATGTATAATATCATTTTAAAAAAACTGACTCTTATGACTGGTTTTGTGGTCCAGGGTCACAAATATCTATTTATCGCCCAGCCTTATTTTAATGCATGACAGCTCTGACCGATTTCACTTTTTTTTTTTTTTATCTGCACACAGATTCCTCGGAGAGGATGGCGCACACAGACGAGGACCTGATTGGAATCCCCTTCCCGAACCACAGCAACGACGTCCTGTGCAGTCTTAACGAGCAGCGGCGGGATGGCCTGCTTTGCGACGTCATCCTAGTGGTCCAGGACCAGGAGTACCGCACCCATCGCTCCGTCCTGGCCGCCTGCAGCCAGTACTTCAAAAAACTCTTCACGGTGGCCACCGGCTCCAGCCAGGACTCCAACACGCACGCCATCTACGAGCTGGACTTCGTGGCGCCGGATTCGCTGACGGCCATTCTGGAGTTCGCGTACACTTCGACGCTGACGGTCACGGCTTCCAACGTCAAGGAGATCCTGAGCGCCGCCAGGCTCCTGGAGATTCCCTGCATTATAAACGTGTGTCTTGAAATCATGGACACAGGAGGAGGTGGAGAACGAGGAGGAGGAGGAGACGGACCTCCGGAAGGAGAGGAGTTTGAGGGGGATGACGAGGAAGACGAGGATGAAGAGGACGAGGAGGAAATGGAGGAGGAGGCCGACTCCAAAGATGGAGAATTTGAGGACAACAATAGCGAGAAATCCACACAAGGGGCTGATAACCAAGAGAAACTCAAAGTTTGGGAGAATGGGAGGACAGTCAGCCCACCTTGTAGCTCCCAACAAGGAGCGCCGAACCCGAATGGCCAAGAATCCCAAAGACGCCAATCGGACACTCCGGAAGCCCAGAAGCCCAGAGGGCCGGAGGGATTGGAGGGCCGGGCGCTGAAGGACTTCTCGATAGAGTCTTTACTTCAAGAGGGACTCTACCCGAAAGTGCCAGGCCTGGAAAGAGGCGCCGGATTCTCGCACCTTCTCCCAGGATTCTATCCTCCCATGTGGGCAGCAGAATTCCCAGGCTACCCTCAGATTCTGGAGCCCCGACGCCCTTCCCACCCTTTCCCCAATGCTTCGCTAGAAAACGGCCCTTTGGACCTTGCGGTCAAGAAAGAAGTCATCAAAGAAGAGCTGAAGGATGAGCCCACAAACCCTATCCTGCACAGAGACTTCCTCAAAGACTTCATGAGTCCAGGGTTGGGAATAAGCTCTGACCCCAGCCTCGGTCCGATCAAAGAGGGAGCGGAGCTGCGGTCCTACCTGAGTTTGTTTTCCGCCTCGCATCTCGGGACGCTGTTTCCTCCATGGCAGCTGGAGGAGGAGAGAAAGATGAAGCCCAAGGCGTCACAGCAGTGCCCCATCTGCAACAAGGTGATTCAAGGAGCGGGAAAGCTGCCACGGCACATGCGAACACATACCGGAGAGAAGCCCTACATGTGCACCATCTGCGAGGTCCGCTTCACCAGGTGAGTCGGGTTAAGGTGACAAAAACTTAAGCCCTCGAATGAGAGAAGATGAAGTGACACTAGTCAAGTATACTTTACTACTTTAGTATAGTATTAGTATTAATTGATTATTTTTAGTATATTAATTTAAAAAGTATTATTAAATTACAATTAAAACAATGATTGTATTATTATACCAATTAAATTAGTAGTTACTCAACATATAAATGCATTATTTACAATTTTGTTTTATTAGTTATAATTTTATTTCATTTAAATTCTTATTAAATAACTATTCAAACTTTTGCCACTTTTATTTATAGTGATAGTTGATATTTTTATATACTTCTAAGTATTAAAATTATTATTTACCATTTCATTTTATTATTTACAATTGAATATTTTATTTTTACAATTTTATTTTTCTTACATTTTATTAAAATTACTACTAAATTCCTATTTTCTATACACATCTAATTGTTAAAATGATTATTTAACATTTAATTTTATTATTTACAATTTAATACTTTTATTGTTTATATTTTTATTAAAATGATTAATAAATTCCTATTTATTTTTGCCACTTTTAATTATAGTGATAGTTGATGGGAATGATGGTGGCTATGTTTTGTATCTTTCTATACACTTCTAATTATTAAAATTCGTGTTTAGCACTTAATTTCACTATTTTTATTATTTACTATTTTTAATTGTATGTTTTATGATTTTATTTCATTATATTTCTATTATGAATACTTCTGAACTTTTATTTAAAGTGATAGTTGATGGGATGAAAAGGAGACGATCGGATCATGAAGTACCACAATCTGGATTTGCATTTTAAAAAAATGTGAATATTGTCATAATTTACTCACCCTAATGTCGTTCCAAAAACGTTATGGCTTTCCTTTATCTGTAGAACACAAAAGCAGATATTTTGAAAACTATTTTTGTCAACATACAATGGAAGTCAATGGGTTCCAAAGCCACATCAGAATGTTCATTTTTGGGCAAACTATCCCTTTAACATTTCAGGACTGTTTTTAACATCAATTCAAGCAGATAGAGTACAAGAATAACACTTTAAAATGAAGAGTCACTAAAAAGGAGCAGACATACTGAAGAAGGCAAAGAATGTTTTACGATGACAGATTTACGAGAAAGAATTCTGACTTGCTGTCATGTAAGCCAGCAAACTTTTCCCCTCAAACAAATTACACTGACTGTCTACTAGAATAAATAGCCTCTTTGAAGCTGAAGAGCTAAGCTTCAGTATTACAACAATGAAACAGCACATGAAAACTAGAGCAGCATCATAAGGACAAACCTGCTGTGAAACACTTTATGCATCACTGTGGTCGGAGCCGCATGAGGTTTCCACACTGTAATAAAAGCCAAAGCGTAGTGATGTTAATATAAGACCTACATTTCACTTTTGGGCTCAAACGCTCTGTAGAGGAATGAAATTTCGATGAGTGAGATCTAGACTGAGAAATAGATCAAATGAAGGCTTCTGAGCTTCTGGATAACTCATCTGGATACCACATAACAGGAACACTAAATCCGGTTTTCGTGTTTTTTGGGTTTTTCTGTCGCTGCTACTGTTGAGCAACGTGCAGCTGTCTGCTTTTCAAGTACGAAGGCGTACACCTGCTTGTGTGTTTTTCTGCATACATGTACGCTTTTCTGGGTGCATGGTGTGCCTTGAGGTTTTACAGGGATTCTTACAGGTATGCAGAATAACCTCAAAACCCAAACTTAGGCGAATAGTTCGCTCTAAAATGAAAATTTGCTGAAAATGTAATCGCAATCAGGCCATCCAAGACGTAGATGAGTTTGTCTCTTCGTCAGATGCGGATAAATTTAGATATCACTGTCTCAGCAATGGATGCTCTGCAGTGAATGGGTGCCGTCAGAATGAGAGTCCAAACAGCTGATAAAAACATCACAATAATCCACACCACTCCAGTCCATCAATTAACATCTCGAGAAGCCAAAAGCTGCAGGTTTGTAAGAAACAAATCCATCATCAAGATGTTTTTAACTTCAAACCATTGCTTCCAGCTAAAATACAATCCATACTCCATAACATTGCTTTCCCTAATGAAAAAGTCTGAATCAGGAGAGAAATCCGCACAGATCAACCACCGTTTACAAAACAGTCTGTCTTTTGAAGTGAGAGACAACAGGAGATGGACTTTTTCCACTGGAGGAAGAGTTATTATGGATTATGGATGCACATTTTGGCCAGAAGTGAGGCTTTGAAGTTAAAAACATCTTAATGATGGATTTGTTTCTTATAAACACACAGCTTTTGTCTTCTCAAGATGTTAACTGAGTGGTGTGGATTACCTGTGGATTATTGTTATGTTTTTATCAGCTGTTTGGACTCTCATTCTGACGGCACCCATTCACTGCAGAGCATCCATTGGTGAGCAAACATTTTAATTTTTGGGTGAACTGTTCCTTTAATTGCTGTTTTTCTCTTTCTCAGGCAAGACAAACTGAAGATTCACATGCGCAAGCACACCGGCGAGAGGCCGTACATCTGCCTGCACTGCAACTCTAAATTTGTTCACAACTACGACCTGAAGAACCACTTGCGCATCCACACCGGCGTGCGGCCGTACCAATGCGAGCACTGCTACAAAAGCTTCACGCGCTCCGACCACCTTCACCGGCACATTAAACGGCAGAGCTGCCGCGTCTCGCGCCCGCGACGGGGCCGAAAGCCCTCCACCTGGAGGTCCACCAACTTCCTCTTCCCTCCAGACCCCAACGCCCTCCAAGCGGACAGGACCATGCGGATTCCCGCCGCCGGTGGCGCCCCCATGCAACAGCAGCCTACAGGAGGAAAAACCCTGGAGGACATCAACGGTGACAGCCGAGAGACTGACAGGAAGCTCATCTCAGAGGATGTGAACAGAAAGCGGGGCGTGTTTGCTTTCACAGTGGCGACGGAGGACGTTCTGCCACACCCGCCTTTCTATTCGGCGACCTCTGACCCCTGGGCCGTGAGACTGGAACGAGCTCCGCCCATTCCCGAGGCCGCAAAGTGACTCCTTGAGACAGCTGCTCGCTTCGGACGCCACAAAGTCTTTACGAACCGGGTTCAGACTCTGTAATATTAAATGAGAATTACATTTTTTTTGTTTCATAAGTCAGCTTCCATATGGGATGACAGGGATTTTAAATGCTTTTTAAATGACTAGATTTGTTAATATCTTGGATGTGCATTTGTTAAAGCTGTTTTTGATGCTTCAGCGTTTGCTAACAAGGGTGATGCGCTCATAGACTGTTCAGTGCAATGGAGTATGTGAAAATCGAATGCAACAATTTGACAATCAGGTATGCAGAAAGAAAAAAAAAGTCCTGCTGAATAAGCTAGAAGCTTTGATGTTTGCATTGTATTATCTGACAGGTTTTCTAATTAAACCGTTTTCAGTGAAGCTAAATCCTAAACAAGGAAAATGACAAATTTACACATCGTAATCCACTATGCAAAATACAAAAGTGGTTCAATTTTTTAGAATTGCCACAGAAACCACAAAGACGAAATTAATAAGAAAAACTCTCAGGATTACAAATCAT
This sequence comes from Tor tambroides, assembly GCA_021397915.2. Classification (NCBI taxonomy): domain Eukaryota; kingdom Metazoa; phylum Chordata; class Actinopteri; order Cypriniformes; family Cyprinidae; genus Tor; species Tor tambroides. The sequence goes on along the minus strand of JAFVLL020006484.1, from coordinate 79,920 downwards.
TTTTTAACAAAAACAATTCATACAGCCAAAATATCACGTGTTACACATAATAAGATGTCAAATCAATCTGCAGTTAATCATGCAATTAGACAAAAGAGAAATCCTGCAAGTTATTTTTTTCTCATAATTTTGTATATTGTGCATTTCAAATTAACCCTTGATTAAATCGAATGCTGTTTAAAATAATCATTTGTATAGATGGCTTTCAGGTTCTACAGTGGAATTGTTCATTATTGTAAGTGTTTCTATTGTAAAACATCCAAAGATGTGTTGTTAAAGAACAAACTTGAAATCCAATCTGTTTGCAAAGCAGTCTTTTTCACATATGAAGTGTCTTGGAGGTGCTTGTCGTGTACAGGAAAATGAAACGGGGGGGGGATGTCCACAACTTTGATACTGTTCCTCATCTGAATATCTAGAGTAATTCAGCAATGTTTAAACTGAAACTAAACATATTTTCATGCTATTTATGCATATTTAAATAAGCCTTGGCTATATTTTACTAAGAGGTTTTATAAAGACACTAACACATTTGTGTTCCGGTTTATCTGTTTTTTTTTTCAAGAGAGAATGTGTCAATGCAGTGTACAATATTTGACATCAAACCCTCTGAAATCAAAACAATACGGTAATAAAAAAAGCATAAAATACCCCCGTCAAGACTTTTAACTTCTAAAACACCCACAAAAAAATGCACAAGTACTCCAAATGAGAATTAAAATCATCTGAAGTTTGAAGTTTCAGCTCTTCACACAAGACATTTACAATGTTTTTATCTCAGTGTGCAAAATGCAAAGATGTTTCAATGGCCATGTACAATGAAGGTGCTTAAAGATGTGTGTGTATATATATATATGAAGCCCTTCTGTGGCGCCTGGTGGGAACTTACTTGCACTATTCGTTTGATGATGTTTTAATATTGGTTACGATATATTGATATTTCTTAAAGATTTAAAAACATAAAAAAATAAAAATAAAAATCACAGAACATGTCTGAGATATGCACTTTACTCCTCTTTAACACAAAAACAATTTCAGTGAAAGTCATTTTTATAAATGTGTGTGGTATTTGTATATTAGATTAATCCCTGGTAAACAGAATCAAAGAACTGGAATAACAATAAAAAAAAAGCTTTTTTCAAGAACGCTGTCTCTTTATATGGCTCATTTCTTTCTTGGAAATCTGACAAAGGCGACTCTACAGGAGCAGGTCATTTAATGAGGCTTTTATCTACAGTGATGAGGTCAAGTGCATTAAAGGCCTCTTTAGAGTATTTTAATGTTAAATGCCATACTCGAGTCGAGGGTACAGATTCATTCTCCCTCCTAAACGTCCAGCTTTCTGGATGATGGAGCACATCTTTAACGGCTAACTTACCTCAACCTAAAATTACTCTGAAATCATAGCATGTGGTAGTTTGTTATGACACAAGGCGGTGAGGATCCAACAGACAGCCCTCTCTGGCACAATTAACCATCTCTGTGAGTAATCTAAACCCACACACTATAACTACGCTTCAGTTTGAGCCAGTTTCCCAAACACATACTAATGCCGTTTTGAATTGTGAAGAATGTTTAAAGTAGGATTGCTATTAGATTCATTTTACTCATTTAAATAAGTATTAGTCTTTCTGAGAAGTTGATTTTCTGACAATTAGTTTTAATGACTAAAATTATATATACTGCATGTTTACTGCTAGTTTTGGATGAGCATCTCAAGCTGACTGATCAAATGAAACCATTATAAAAATTCAAAATGATTTGAATTATCAGAATGATGAGAACAAACTTATTTTAAACGACAAATTCTCTGAATGTCTTGCATAATTAAAAGATTTTAAAGTATGATTACTATTTTACATTAGATTACTTCAACACAACTAGTCTTAATTTGCGTCAGTGTTCAAAGTTAAAAAGTTGAAAATAAAAAATGGGGCATTAACAATTACAGCCCCCCAAAATTAAAACTAATCAAATTGTAATTTCCTGTTCATTTAAATACAATATGTATTTTATATACCACTTTTATATACGCCACCTGTTTTATTGCTATCTAGCGCCCTCTACTGTAAATAAGGGTAAAATACACATAACAAAAATGATAAGTTCAAGTTTAACACATTTTCCCACATTGTTCTTTGCTGTATACAAAATATACAATTAAAATGACTTGCTTAAGGAAAATATATATAATAAAAAAACAGTTTACCTGTAAACTGCGACACATGGAGTGCTTGTTGAGCTTGTTTCAGGTAAACAAACGTATATAAATCAGATCCATGCTAGTTAATTGACTCTTTAATGAATATCACAATTATTTCATTACGACAGCGTACTGAACAAGTGTGATTCTGAACTGTATTTTCCCATCATCTGTGCATCATTTTACCTCACCTGCTAATATAGTTCGTTAATCTCACCTTTCTTTGGCGAAATTGAGTCACACACATCCTAAACTCCCTCTGGCCTCCATCCATAAATTTTCCGCTTATTTTGTAATCCATATTATTTCTTTTCTTGCAACTCAACTGCGTTAACCGCGTGTTTACTTTACCCACAAATCAACTGAATCCAATGTCAAACTGAATCATTCATTTGAACCGGTTCTTTAGATGATTCGAGCGAACTGATTCACATTTCGCCGGTACGAGCTTTGTTGTTTAGGAGTAAAACTGTGATGTGCATGGTGTACAACGCAACATTTGATTTAACCGAAAACAGTCATTAACAGCAGTATTTAAATATTTCTTTAAAACGTGAATAACACGTAAAATGTAGAATTCTTGGAACTCTACTAAGCGATAACTCAAATGAACCGATTCGCTCAAACGATTCTGATTCTCAAACTCTTACTACGTACTAAATACTGCATAGTACACTACTAAAAACAGCAAGGTGAATATTACTCTTTTTTTTTTTTTTTTTTATGTGAATATTACTCTTTCAGACAGCTGATATGCTATATTACGTGTTTTTTTCCTGTGCAAATGTCAGAGCAAAAGATTCGTTTATTTGAGAATAAAAATGATAAATAAGATTAAAAAGTCGTTTTCTGAAAAAAGGTTAAAATAAAGCTTATGATTAAAAGAACAACAAATATCAGCCAACAGGGTCAGAAAAATCAACTTAATTCAAAAGAAAAAATAGTTTTTATACTCCATTGACATTTGCTTTTGTCTCAAGCATAAACTTAAACTTCTTGGAAAGCAAAACTACTCATTTTCCATCTCAAGTAAAAGTACTATTATTTGACCTAGAAAAGACAAAAATAGTAATTTTTTTGCAGTTTATGCAACATACCAGGACCTTATGAATTTAAGACTTACAGCTCAGATTTAATAATCTTACAAGGCCTTAAACTGTGGAAGGGCAAATTAAGACATTAACACCTGCAGAAATCTTATAGCAGTATGAAATCCTGTTTGCATTGCAAACTGCTATTTATCATACTACTTTAAAAGCAAATTAGTTTGCTGCAGTTATACTGCATTTTGCATGTTATTCCCTTGAAGCGGCTAATAAATCAAAGTCTCGCATTCACAGAATATATAGCTTACACTTACTTTTGGAAAAAGATCGTTTGTGTCCACAATTGTAAAATTAAGACCTTCAGACAATGTAAGAATTTGTCGTTTACCATAATGCAAAGTTATCAGGGTTTTGAAATCAAAAGGCGTTTTGGCAAAATCACCGTAATAACTTTGGTCACAGCAAAAGTCAGCATTTAAACCACTAAGGTTGACAAGTTAACATTAATGTTAGCCAGTAAACGAGAACACTTCCAAAAACTTACAAATCATTTATTTCTACCAAAAACACTATAGGAATGAGATTTCAATGAGCAACATTGCTGGTCGCTAGCAAATATCCTAATTGACAAAAAGATTCAACTTAAGCATTATAACAGAAAGTAACTTAGAAAAAAAAACATTTTAAAAATCAAAGCAACAAAAGTGGAAATTTCTAGTCACTATTAGATGCATTACCCAAAACGCTGACACTCACGGGACTCTGGTGTTTGAAACGGCTCTCCTACGCTACGCAACAACAGGAAGCAGAACAAGCATCTGGAAACACTGAGAAATTTACTCAAAATTGTTTTATTTCAAAAGCTCTGGCAGCTCCCGAACCTCATGTGGCAAATCCAGTAGACATGTAAAATACAACCATACAATACATTATTCAAAAAAGGTACCAAAAAGTACAGTAAAAATAACACTTCCATCTCTGGAAATGTGGACAAAAGGAAAATAAAATAAAAATAAAAATGTGGAAGTGTGACATTGCTTCCCCTATTCATCTGTTCTGTACAAATGGGTCATGATCTCATCCGGTAAAAGGAAAGAGCCCGCAGGTGTGTGAACTGCTGTCGTCGTCACGGTCAGACTCCTGGTTTTTGGGAATACTTTAGTCCTGATGAGAAACAAACACACATGGTCAGTGGCAGGTTGGAAAACGTTGAGAGACCAATGCAAAGCAGAGTTTTGCACGCATTGAACATTAACTGACATTCGGTCAATTGTTCATTTAAATCTTTTAGAAGGATCTGTAAACCAATTCAAAACAAAACGTTACAAAATGCACCCTTCCTTCAAACTTGAACATTTAATTCAATGTTACTTGACATTTTTGTAATTGTAAAATTTACTAGCAATTTCTGAGAGAATTTCTCTCTACACCAAAATCTGAATTCTCCAGACGTAAATGTCTTGTATTGCAATGCTTTAATGCTTGACGAGAACAGATCTCCATTATTTTGTCCTTATTTTTTAAAATTTAAAGCAAAACATGTCGTCTTTTTTTGAAAAACTAGAGCTCATGACTAAAAACAAAGGAGGAGGGGGGAGAAAAATAAAATAAAATTTCAGAGGGAAAATAAGCTTTCATACTGCATTGAAAGATTTGCCCTTGTTTCAAGACTAAACTAAAAATTTAACCTTTTCAGAAAACAAGACATATCTCCAATTTACACCTCAAGTAAACGCATCTTAAGGATGATCAGATATATTTGTACTGGGGGAAAAAAAAAAAAAAAGTAAACTTTTGGCAATGCATGCCACATTTCATGCCAAGACTATGAATTTAAAACTTACTACAATTTAAAGCTTTAATTTGTAAGAGCTTGAAAAAAAGGCTATGAGACCTGCAGAAACCAGCTCTGAATAAAAGTGTCATCAAGCTCAATTCAAGTTCTGTTCTCATTTGATAGTGTCAGTGCAGTCAAATCAATATTTCTAAGTAGCGTTTCTTAAACCCCAAATAAGCAAGAATATGGAAACAAACATGTTTATCCATTGATAGTCACACACTACCTGTTCTGCATGATCAGTATGGCTTGTAGCTACTCTGGTGGCCTCCACGTCTCGGTGTTTTCCCATAGCTTGTACCGCCCTGGTCTGGAGAAAATAAAAAGTGAGAATGAGTGATCATGGAAGTGATACCAGGATGATCATAAGAGCGTCTGGAAGCTATCGACTTACTGTAGTCATAACCACCACCATATCCATAGTAGCCAGAGGAATAGTCGTAGTTGCCATAACCTCCGTAACCTCCGTAACCGCCATAGCCCTGCTGGCCACCGTAGCCTTGGTTCCCGTAGCCCTGGTTCCAGTAGCTGTTATAGCCCTGGTTCCAGTTCTGGCCTGGGCCTGAGGAAATGGACGTTATTAGGTCAGTGACTGAGACTGGGGTTTATAGTCATGTAATAAGCAACTAAAGCATGCCGCTTACCCCCGCGACCCCTGCCGCGACCTCCGAAGCCTCCGCGGGCGCCATACTGCTGCTGCTGGTAGATTTCCTTGGGCTGGGCGATTTTGATCTCGCACTGAAATCAAATCAGAGAGACAAACAGATGATTGCAAGGCCAAAATTTAACAGGCTTAAAAACAAACAACTTTATGGTAATTGCAGGGGGATCTAAATTGTGACATCTAAATTTCAATTTAATATAATAAAAATAATAATTAGTAAACAAAATACAATAATAAAAAGTAATGACTCCACAACTCTCCATTTTCAATTTAGGGAAGATAAATATTTATAATTGAATAGTAAAAATTAGTAAATAGAATTAATAATCATCATAATTATGATTTTTCAGTTTGGACTTTCTCCTGGCAATTGAGTATTTTCCCTCCTCTCTTGCAATTGAGGGTAAAAAAAAAAAAAAAAAAAAAAAAAAAAAAGTTGCAATACGTTTTTTTCCCCCACCACAAAATTATAGGTAACTGCATCTCGCTAACTGACTTTTCCTTCACAATTCTGTATTTATATCTTGCAATTCTGAAGAAAGGTCAGAACTGTGAGATGCAGCAGTTACCCCCCATTTTTATTTTTATTTTTAAATCCCATGGCAAAAACAAGCTGCCATAATACATACACACACATCACACTGTAACTTTAACCCACAAATCAACCCACTGTAACTACATTTCAAAGCAAAAACTTTGAGGAAAAGTACATACAAGGTCGTTCGTTACCTTGCTCCCACAAACGTTATGGTATTTCTTCTCCAGGATCTTTTTGACCGCAGATTCATCCTTGAACGTGATGAAAACGAAGCCCCTCCTTTTGTTCGTCTTTGGATCCGTTGGAAGTTCAATTGTTTCGATCTGCAAGCATCATAATCATTACAGCATTAATAAAAATCAGATGACAAACACAAATGTTTTAATGCTCAACCAAAAAAACCCTCACCTCTCCGAAGGCCCCGAAGTATTCACGGATCTTCTCTTCTGTGGTTTCAGGGTTAAGGCCACCGACGAAGATCTTCTTGACAGGCTCTTTCTTTATGGCCATGGCTCTCTTGGGATCGATCTGTCGGCCGTCTAGCCTGTGTTCCTTTTGCTCCAACACCTTTCAAAAGAAGAGACGTGAACATCCGCCACCAAGCAAGCAAGTGTTTGGATTAAAGGGAAGTGAAAGCATACGTACCTTGTCCACACTCTCTGCATCTTTGAACAAGATGAACCCAAACCCTCGTGACCGGCCGGTGTTTGAATCCATCTTTATGGTGCAGTCCGTCACCTCGCCGAACTTTGAGAAGTAGTCCTTTAGGTCTTTCTTACTGGTGTCCCAGCTGAGTCCTCCAACAAACATTTTACTGCACAAAAGAATAAAACAAGTTGATGAGAGCCTGTACTGAACCACTAACTAAAAGCAATCTCAACACCACAGACAAAAAGACTGCAAGAGTTGAATTTGAAGTCAATTGTTTTTAAAGGACCTTAAACAGTGTACCAAAGTGCTGTACAATAAACTAAATACATGAAAAATCCAATCACTTTCTCCATAATGGAATAAATAACTTAAACTGTTAAAAACAGACCCACAATGTTGGTAATCAGTGATATGCTTTCATTAAAGTCATCAGCACACATTTCAACTTAATTCATTGAGCAGTCAAAGAACTCCCAGTAGAATAACTACATTACCCATAATTCTGCAGAGATGCCTACCAAACAGAAAATCTGAACCAAATATACTCTTAACTATTTTGCAATAAACATTGCCTATATAAACACAATAACCTCATTAAATCAAGTTTTATGTTTCCCTACTCCTTTTTAACTCAACTGTCATTCATAACGAGTTACCGGATTGTAGTTTTTCCCCTCATTAAAGCTGCCAAATAGACTGGCAGATTTTATTTTATTTACACGACCCACAATTCAAAGCTGGTTGGTATGATTTATTGCCTGTAAGGCTATTCAAAAATCCCTATGGAAAAATGAATGGGAAGAAAAAAAAATCTTGAAGCAGTTGAAAAGTGGGCGGGGACTATTGCGTGCTATAGGTAAGATTCTAAAATCTGATTGGACGAGCTAGTGTCTACTTCAGCTATTAAGATCCAGTAGCTTGGCAACCATAAACAGTCTATCGGCTAATGTTAATGAAGCAAATTACCATGCGGATGAAAACGGTTTCCATTGTTGGGTTTAATAAAGCGACTTGGCGTGTTTGCGATTTCACCTCTATAAGATCAGTTAATGTCGTGTATCGGCATATCAAACATCTGCTGCCACCCGCCAGCGAGTGATTCAACCCCAAACAACCCTCATTTCCAACAATGAGCACAATAACCGGACAGAAGAACCGAACCAGAAACCCACCCCACCCCCTCTATTAACAAAAGACACGGCGCCAACAGAGACGCCTTAAAACAAAACGTCTACATCAAGCATGAAAACGTAATAAAGCGCTCAATCTTCTCACCCGGCATCTTCCTCGCCCTTGCTGGCGTCGATCTGTCCTCCCTCGCCGGCTCCGTTCTCCTCGTCCGCGGCCTCCTCTGCGAGCTCTGCTCCGTTCAGACTATCCTCATTCCCGTTCTCAGAGGTTTCCATGAACTGATGCTCTGCGTCGGCCATTTTAGTAGCTTTAGATTACCTTTGGGTCAGAAATGATGTGATTTAGTTTCACAATGTGAGATACTACGGTTAATACTAGAATAATAGAGTAGCGGCATGGTTACGCCATCGGATTCAACGCAAACGCTCAATTTCAGTCTTAGCTTGCTGTAAGCACAAAAAATTAAACGAAATCAGGCTCAAAAGTGTCTTCGAAACGTATAAAACGCATGTGGCTCAAAATAAACAAATACAAAGATTCATTCATGCCGCGTAAAGAAAGCTAAGGCAGCATGCAATGCTAAACTAGCTAAGCGATCGCGTTCTTTTTCAGCTACGCCGAACGCATAAAACAGGCTTTTTCGTCTAAATCGGTGTTTTACAGGTATTCTCGTTAAACATAAAACTAGCTCAACACAACTAACCACGCGAATTAAATTCAAATTAACCGGCTTACTGTAAAATATTGGCGCTGAAAAAGCCGCTTTCCAAGATGGACTCTCGCTTACAGTAACAACTCGTGGCCGCCTTTATAGTACCGGATGAGTCCGGTGGAATAAAACAAGCTGTGATTGGACGACACTGTTCGACCAGGCAATGATAGCGTTCTTTGATTGGTCAGAGACGGTGAAGCACCGCCCATTATGGTTTCCTCCTGCGCAGTTCTTTTCTGTTGTACGCTCAAACGGTTTAGCACGAGATGTTCTAGAGCGCGTGCAATATAAACACGATGGTGAAGGTGTCGTGCAATTAAACAAAACGAATACATGCGTGTATAAAACGATATAATATCCAGCAATGCTTTAAAAAATAAAACTTGTAAGGCTTCCCAATCGATTTAAATGCTTTCCACCAGTCGTCGATGAAGGACTGCACTCAAAAAGAGGAAATTCTAGCAGAGCTGAGGATAACAAGAACATATTACATTCATTTTCGAATTTTCTGTGGCCTTTAGACAATTTTCATCATCAATTTAGGCCTTTTTTTGTATTGTTACTGTCTTGTTTTTTTTGACATAATTACTATAACATAAATACCACCCAAATTTCTGACCAAAACCAGTTATTGCTTAATCCTGGACATAATATAAAGGCATATTAACAAACATTTTCATGAACAGATTCATCCTATGCATGATATAAATACATGATATAAAACTGTATTTCAGCTTCCCAAGTGAAAGGCAAATTATGTTATTATAACAAAACACTCCAAATTGAGGGTGAAACAAACAGCTGAAATAGTAGTATTAAAGTGACAAATGGTTTGCTACTGTAGTACTAAACAAAAACAAATCATATTTAACTCAAAATCAGCAATATTTTATGTAACAAACATAATCGGACAGCAGGTATATAAATGTGTCAAAGCTTTGCTCATTCACACATAAACTGATAAATAATTGTTACAGGATTCACAGAAAACAGGTTTTTCTTTCTACCTAACTGACCCAAACTGATGCAAAACCTCATATACTGTATATACATAAAGTAGATTGTGATATTAAATCATGAGTAATATAACGTAAATTAACATAGGATAGATTTTTATTAGATAAAGAATAATCAAAAGAATAACTGTATGGTGAATTAATGTAGTACAAATTGGCATCAATACAAGAGAAAAATACTAACAAGGACAAAATCAGTTTAATTTTATTATTATTCAATTTTCCATATTTTGCATTCTGTTCTTGGAAAAGTACATCTTTATCGGGTTCCGATGGTCACCTGCCAAACTCTGATCAGGTTGTCTGTGTATCCAGCAAAGAGAGTCTGAGAAAAATAAATAGCGTGTAATTAATACAGCTCTTTTTGTTTGTCCAATTGCTTTATATTTAAGATTATACATAGCACACAATGCCACCGATCACCCAGAGGTCCAGCATCCAAACTGACGCTGATTATCTTCAGAATAAGCTCATCTCTCTCTCACACACACACACACACGTGACTGTGGCCCGCGGGAAGCTCTCACCTGTCCGTCAGCAGACCAAGCCAGAGATGTGCACTGGGGCGGCTCAGCCTTGCTGTTAGTGGTGATGACTTCCTGTCTGAGCTCATCAACGATGATCTTTCCCTCCAGATCCTGTGAAGAGACAGAGAGACATGACAGTAATGAGAGACAAGAGCGACTGGGGTGCAAATGAACACCAAATCAAACCCTCTGAAAGCCAAATATTCATATTCATTCAAGCAAATTCAAAATGCAAGTAAAAATCTAGTTCAAAATCAGTGTTTCCACAGTTATTCACTAAATGATCACAGCCCCGATATACTTCAATCGAAGCTCGTTTTTGTTCGGGGGCAAAAAGAAGTTCGAAAAGGCTGAGGTACGGTATACTGTTTTCGAACAGTCCAACACCCCTGTGCTGCTGGAGGCGGGTGTAGATTAATGTAAACGTGTCACGACCCTAAACACAACAATGATGCAATGATGAAATGTATCTAGGTGTGAGACAGATACCAATGGTCAGAACATTATAGACAAAAGAATAATGATTAGCAGCAGTTCAGAGTCAAGTATCATGTTTGCAAAACAAAAGAACCATTCCATTTCCATAATCAGTCCTTTAAGTGTGAATGGCTCATAGTCTGAAAACTTTAGCATGATGTGGAAAAAAATACTGGAGTCATCTCAATAACACAAACCTGTTGGTTACTTTATTTTATTAGTGTTCATTTATTTTATTAAACTGGATAAATTATTACACCTTTTTATATTTTATGTGGTGTCATGATTTGATAAAAACAGGTTTATTATTGTATGTTCTTTTGGCATTTCATTTATTGTATATCTTTTAAATTCGCTTATTGAAAGAGCAACAGCAGCAGCAGCAGTATGGAGTAACATTTATTTGAAACACATTTATTTGGTACTTGCTATCTTATACCGCGAGCGATCGTACAGGTGCGGATATATTTGTGGTAGCTCAGCTATTCGACACAGTGTATCTATGTTGCTAGTGACTTGGAGATATTGTTCTCCTGCCTGACCTCCGTTGAATGAGATACGAACTGGGGGAAGGGGGAAAAAAAACAAATCGCACAAAGAAGGTGGCACTCCAGAACACACCCACCGATTGCGTAATCGCCACGGACCTATGGTAGCTCACAGGTGTTTAGGAGCCAAAACGAACTCCCCCAGAAAGTTTGCTTTGGTGCGCTGTATCGAACTGCCGAAACGAACTCAAACAAACTTTGTTTTGGCTTGATTTTGTTCGAAATTACGTAATATCAGTTCGTTGTTTGATTTCGTTTGAAGCATATTGGGGGCTTTAGTGTATATTTCAGAATTTGTATTAAAAATAAAAGAATTTTGATATAGGATAATGAACGTCATTATGTGGTGAGACAAATTAATCATTAGGGTCAATTGACGGTTTGAAATGATCCACCTAAGTCAGTTTAACTCAGCAGCTCTAATTCCAACTTTGTTCATTTTAGATTGAAAATCATTGCAATACATGCTAAATTTAAAATGAACACAGATGGCATTAGAGCTGGTGAGTTCAATTAATTCAGGTGAATCGATTCAAACTGACAGTTGAATGATTTACTGATTTCAATGAATCACCACTGAAAATGATTGTAATACATGTTAAATGTTGATTCACTGAAATCACCAGACAAAAACAACAATTTTAAGTGGTGATGAATGAATCATTGAATCAGTATTTTTTTCTTTTAAGACAGTTTGAATCAATTCATGGTTATAAATTAAACTTACCAGCTTTAATGCCATCTTTGTTCATTTAAAATGTAATGTAATGATTTTCAATGTTGATTAATTGAAATCACTAGTCAAAAACAATTGATTCACAACAAATAATTCACAGCTGATTCACCAAAAAGAATTGAACTCACCAACTCTTATGCCACCTTTGGCAATTTTAAATTTAAAATGTATTTGCAATCATTTTCAATGCTGCCCAAAATGAGTTTTTCCATGAATAATGCGGATATGAAAAATCCAAATACTAGCTGAACGTCCAGCATGATCAAGTTCACAAACTACATATATAATTGAAACCGAGTTATGATATATGAAGTAAGAAGAGTGAAACACCACAATAAATTAGAGCAGGGATACTCAAATCTGGCTCGCGAGATCCACTTTCCTGCAGAGTTTAGCTCTAACCCTAATCGAGCCAGATTTGAGGATCACTGAATTAGAGCATGACCAAACAGACACCATCCGGCCAAGATAAATGTGTAAATCCAGTCATAAATGGTGTGTTTAGGACAGAGAGCTGATGGTACCCAGATCTTGATGCTCGGTCCTGTGGCGGCACACAGCCAGTATCTGTTGGGACTGAAGCAGAGCGCGTTGATGACATCACCGCCGTCCAGCGTGTACAGATGCTTGCCTTCGTTCAGATCCCAGAGCATGGCCTGTCCGTCCTGAACACAGACACACAGAGAACGTCAAACCACCATCCTAACGGTAAAGTCATCTAGCATAACGAGGACACAGAACTACAGGAAATAATGCAAAAATTCAATACCAGTCATTGGCCTAGATGAAGTTAATTTTTTTTAATACCCCAACTTAAATACTTAAAAGTGAGTGTTGCGCATATATATATATATATATATATATATATATATATATATAAAAATAAGGGATATTCATCCTAAAATTTAAAAAGCAGTTATATATTTTCATGTACAAAGACCCAGAAGAATCTTATTTATTTTCTGTATGAAATATGTGACCCTGGAGCACAAAAGCAGTCTTAAGTCTCTGGGGTATATTTGTAGCAATAGCCAAAAATACATTGAATGGGTCAAAATTATTGATTTTTCTTTTATGCCAAAAATCATTAGGATATTAAGTAAAGATCAT
>JAFVLL020006484.1:59544-66631 GCA_021397915.2 Tor tambroides | reverse complement strand
CGCTTCCACGTTCGTCACAAATCACCGGCGCATGCACAACGCGTACATCCTACGTCATCTGCCCGGGACAGCTTGCACGTATGACAATCAGCGGAAGTGAGAAAAAAAGTATTTATAACATCTTAAATATGGATATTTTTCTTACAAAAACGCATCAATTCGCTACAGGAGGCCTTTATTCACTCCCCGGAGTGAGGCACGTTTTATTATGGATGCGTGCACTTTATTTTACTACTTTTGGACTGTTGAAAAGAAACACCCGTTTACTCCCATTGAATCGCTTGGAAGAGCAAGGAAAAATTTTAATACAACTCCGATTGGATTCGTCTGAAAGAAGCAAGTCATATACACCTAGGATGCTTCGAGGGTAAGTAAAACATGGGCTAATTTTCATTCGTTTACTCAGATTGAAACACTTGGAAGAGCAAGGAAAAAATTTTATATAATTTCGACTTGATTCGTCTGAAAGAAGAAAGTCATATATACCTAGGATGCTTTGAGGGTAAGTAAAACATGGGCTAATTTTCATTTTTGGGTGAACTATCCCTTTAAGATTTCTGAGATGAAATGTCGCAATTGCCTTTTTTTTACTTTTTTATTCCACAGGAGAAACAGGCTTCCATAATCATGTGCCGTCGATCCCTCTTTTTTTAAGACCATGTGACTGCGGTGATAGAAATCACACCGCATAGTCATCAGATCATGACATTACATGATTGATGATACGCCGCTGAATTAAAGTCCTCCTCCAGGTATCAAAGTGCTCGTGAGTGATTTGAGCCGGGTAAACATGAATTAATCTTGATCTTTAAATGATGCCGTTCGCACAGCGTGAATGACACAGTAATGCGTTTAGCACTGCGAGCTTGATGCATTGTTTAATTATGTGTGCGGAGCACACCTGCATTCACAAACGCCTTACTCATGAGCCTCACAGAAACATGCCCGCTCCCTTCTTTAGGTGGGTATTAATGGAGCTGCCCACGGATCTCCAACCCCTCCCTGACTTTAATACGATAACAGCGCGGACACTGAATGCTGGGAACGCAGCCATGAGAAGAATCAACACATATTTACACATTACACCCATATACACATCTTCCACGGGGGCTGTAATCAATATATTCACAATAAATATGCAGCCTACTTAACTAGATGAGTATTCACTTACAAAATAAGTACTATGGTATTATTCTTTACCTTTACCTTTTCAATTAACATTGAATAAATATTTAAATGAATAACACTCAAATATTATTCAATATAAGTATACATTTATCCAGTAAATATAAATTATGCGATTAAATTATATATATATTAATAAATGAATGAATATTACATAAATATTAAACTATATAAATTATAAATGTAAAGCCATTTATGTTTACTGTATTGACAAACAAACAAGCATGTAAATAAATAAAAAATTTAAAAAACAAACAATAAAATAAAATAAAATACAATTTCTGGATATGTCTGCTTGAATTGTGAGAAGTCCTGATTAATATTTACGAAACTTCTTTTTTTTTCTTCTAAATATTATATTTACATCAATATATTTCTAAACTATCCTCACTAACTACGTATGAAATTCACTAAATTTGACAGAATGTATGATACAGAACTCCCCCACGTGTTTCTCTGACTTAAGCACAATAAAATTCCTGTATAATTCATCTGCAATGCCATTAACATAAAGTGTGGCGAATACAGTGTGTATTTTCTGCATTTATTCAGAATGTAAATGTTTAAAATGTGTTTGTGCAACTTACAAATAGGGTGAATTCAGGTAAATTGGGCCTCGTTTTGCTATTCAGATGACTGACAAAAAAATGGCCCAGTTATCCTGAATTAACCGTATATTTGAACCTGAATTCACAGGTTTCATTCCAATCACAAAAATCATTTAATATGACTAAATAATGTGATTACATTGGATTGCACAAACAAAAGTCATTTCTAAGTGTCAGACCAGGTACAAACATATTTTTACGTTAACTTTTTATATTCATAAAAATGAAACAATATGCTATATCAAAACAGCATCTGCTACCATCATTTGACCAGCAGTATATTAGGGGCTATATTACATGTACTTGTGATATACACACATATCGATAGAAACTTGATTCCGTTACAGGATAAAAAAAAAAATAAGGGCATTGCAACTTCTCTCACAATTCTGACTTATGTATATATATATATATATATATATATATATATATATATATATATATATATATATACATATCACAATAAATGTGAAATACAAACTCAGAATTGTGAGATATAAACATGTAATTCACACCAGAAAAAAAAAAAGTAGTCAGAATTATGAAATAAGTTGCAATTAATTAAAAAAAAAAATTTCCATGGTGGGGGAAAAAAAATATTTGTGAGATGATGTAAACGCAGAATTCAGAGGAAAAAAAAGGCAGAATTGTGAGAAAATGTCTGATTTCTGATTTATATCCCACAATTCTGATTTTTACTTCTCACAATTGCAAGTTTATATCTTGCAATTCTGAGAAAAATAAAATTAATTAATTGTATTGAATTGAATAAACTTGGAACTGCAAGAAAAAACTCATAATTTTGAGTTTATATCTTGCAATTTAAGAGAAAAAAAATGTAAGAAAAGGCATTTGAGAAAAAAAAGTCCTAATTATGAGAATAAAAAAAAGAAATGATCTCACAATTCGGCCTTTTCCCCCCTCGCAATTAAATTTTTGTTCTTAGAATTGCGGAAAAAAAGTCCAAATTGTGAGATAAAAAGTTTAAATTATTTTTTTTTATTATTTTTTAAAATCCCACAACAAAAACAGGCTTCCATACCAACCATATTTTTCATTAATAAAACTTTAAAACTGTCCTTTTATCTTAAAGAAAATCCAATAAACTTCATTACATCTGTTAAAAACCTTCAACACTGAACACTTTCCGAATCAATGCAGAAAACACACAACACTCTGTGTGTGTGCATTTATTCCGAATTTATACGTGTTGATGATCATGTTGCTATCAGTGCATGACAGGCTGCCAGCGTCTGCAGGTAAACCGGGAGGGTTTATGTGTGTGTGTGTGTGTGTGTGTTTCTCTCCTCCCATAGCGAGGTGCATGTCAGGTGGACACGTGCGGCCGGCTGCCAACATACTTTTGGTTTGGAGGGAGGGCTGGGTGGGTGTGAACTTTTGTTTAGTGTCTCTCTCTCTCTCTCCGTCTCTCTCTCTTTCTCTCTCCCTGATTCACGACACACCTTCTGTGCAAAACGCAACTCCTCTGCTTATCTCTCTCCCCTTGTCGCTCTCTCTCTCTCTCTCGTCTACGTTCACTTTCACATGTTTGAGTCGGAGGATAGCAGTCTGTTTCCTGACACGCAGAGACTTCTCTCCAAGACGCAACTCCGCCAGCAACACCTAAAGGTCAGCAACCACTACTGTCTCTCTCTCTCTCTCTCAGTCTCACTAAGTTTGTTTCTATCACTGCCTGTCTGACTGCTCCATCACTCTCTGTGGTGAAATGTAAAGGGTTGGCATTTGATATCATTTGTTCATTCGTCTTTTGCATCTGTCACTTTTCAGAGTGCATGTAAAGTGCACTAGATAGTGCGGGACCCCCCCACCCCCTCGTTCTCACCGTTGCTTTAATTAGAAAGTCTAATACAGTAAAATGAGCTGACAGGTCAGGGACGGGGGTCTGATGCTATCACAGCATCACTCAGTGCTGCCCTGCAAGAGAACTCGCGCTTTAAGGCGAA
Organism: Tor tambroides; assembly: GCA_021397915.2. Classification (NCBI taxonomy): domain Eukaryota; kingdom Metazoa; phylum Chordata; class Actinopteri; order Cypriniformes; family Cyprinidae; genus Tor; species Tor tambroides. The sequence goes on along the minus strand of JAFVLL020006484.1, from coordinate 62,874 downwards.
TCGGGCTTCGGCGAATCCTGCGACAAACATTAGCGATTACGCCATCACAGCAAAAAATGCGTGAGAACAAAATAAAACTGAAAGGGAAAGTTTATATCAAAAAGTCAACAAAAAAAAAATATTCGCACTTGTTTTCAGTTTCGAGAGTGTTTACTTTCCAAATGTAATCTTTAAAACGTAAGAGTCTGATTAGAGTCTAAGAGTCAATAAATAAGTAAAAACTTATAAGTAAAATTTTTTTTTATTTTTATTAATGGTACTACCCCAGTACTGTTTTGTAAGGGATATATTATTGTACATTTATAGGGAAAAATATAAACACTCATCAAAAACTGAAGTCTATTATTATTAACTATCAAGTCAGTTTTAGATTTCAGAATGATTTCTGACATTTTCAAACTGTAACGATCCAAATTTGGCGTTACTACTTGACAAATGTGTGTGTAAATATACTGTGTGTATATATATATATATATATATATATATATATATATATATATATATGTAGTTTGCAGTAACTACAAAAGGCTCAAATATGAATCAATAGAAATGTACAACTATTTCTATTTACTAGATAGATATATAGAAAATAAATAAATAAATACATACATACATACATACATACATAAATGTATGTTTCTGCTTGACCTCCAAAATAATAATTCAAATTAAATATAATAATCTAATATTATTTACATCATTTACATCATAAATACGTCAATAAACAATGTTTACATATTTTAATGTTAAAATTAACTTCAAACATAGTATTTTCTACCTAAAATCACGTATAAGCAACTGGTTTATATTTTACCATTATCTGATTCAGAAAAATAATTTGTGATGCTTTATGGGACATTAGAATGTCTTTCAATGTTTCAAAAATGAAGATTCTTCAGAAAATCTGATAAATTTCAAATGGATTTGAAAACTCAAAACTCCAAAAATTCAAATTTAAAGTGAACTTTCTACTGAAAAAAATATTGATTTTTTCTTTAACCGCTTTGAACCCTGATCGGCGTGTTTTCACTATCTGCTGTGACTTTTATTTTCAGTAAACTTCACATACAGTGAAACTGTGAGCAGCGCTGGTCATGTTTAAGACAGAATACAGGAAACATCATTCATCTGCTGTCTTTGTGAACATAAGCCGAGACTCTATCACTTCAGCTAAACGCAGAATGAATCCGAGGGCTTAAAGACTGAAATATTCAGACGTGTACATTCAATGCACTCGGATAAACTGTGTGAATACAGTATAGACTTCGCATTAAAACAACACAGAGGGGGAGCTTTGTTCGGTGTGGTCAAGGACACCGTATATCCGGTGAATGGGCAGATGACCGCCCGTCTCAATTATTCATTCCTTTTAATTGTGGCTGTGACGGGTACCAGATTTCCTTTCAGTGCCAAGCAGCTGCTTTCAGATCCATCACGGCATGTTGGAGCAGCACTGATTAACCCCACGCCAACAGGCCGTGATTACATAAAAACTCCCGCGTCCAAAACTCACCGTCACTCTTACACACTTAATAGAGCGAGAGAGCGGGAAGGAGCGGAGAGCAGAACGAGGGAGTGAGGTTATGCCGGGATACGCACCACGCCTTTGTCTGTCGAGTCACTAGGACAAGGTTTATCAAAGTTGAACCTGATCCGAAGTGCTCTTTTGTTACACGCCGGATACTTTTACACTGGCGTGTTCTCAAACATTCGAGAGTGCGCTGAGCTCCCTGCGCTCTCACCGCGGGAGGGTGTGGGAATGAGGGAACCAGAACAATGATTGCGATCTCAGCGCGGTTCTAGATCACTGCTGGGTACAGTACCGTATGTCCTACACAAAACACACACACACACACACACACACGCACACAGAGGACTCCTCCTACAGACACACACACAAACACAGCTCAGGACAACATTTAGTGATTAAAGTAGCTTAACTACACATTTCCATTAACAGTAGTATATTTAAAAGGTCAAACTTCACACACAGCGGTGAGAACGTATATACACTGCTGTTCAAAGAGTACGATTTTTTTATGTTTTTGAAAGAAGTCTGCTCATTGAGGCTGCATTTATTTGATTAAAAAAAAACAGTAAAATTGTGAAATATTAGTCAAATCTAAAATATCTGTTTTCTATGTCAATATAATGTATTCCTGTGATCTAATCTGAATTTTCAGCATCATTACTCCAGTCTTCAGTGTCACATGATCCTTCAGAAATCATTCTAATATGCTGATTTGCTGCTCAAGAAACACTGTTATTAATGTTTCTGCTTAATATTTTTGTGAAAATCATAAAAAAACATTTTTTAGGATTCTTTGATGACTAAAAAAAAAAGAAAAAGAAAAAGAGCTTCATTTATTTGAAATAAAAATCTTTTGAAATATTATAAATTAATGACACTTAATCAATTGAATGTATCCTTGCTGAATAAAATATACATTTCATTTATAATATTTAAGATGACATGGTGTAGCATAGACTCTTTTCATCTTTAACAGATAAAGTAATCTTTATTGTACAAAAGTAACTAAAAGTACTAATATTGATCAGAATGATCAAGTAAAGAGGTTAAAAAGTGAGGTGTGAGGTTAAAAAAAAGAAATACAAGAGAATTTATCAGGTTTGCAACGTTTTAGAGATCAGAACTAAAATGTAAAAAAGAAAAAAAATGAAAAAAACAAAAAACAAAATATTAAAAAATAAATAATTAAAATTATTATTATTGTTATTTACTTAATTTTTTTACATCTAGATTATCAATTAATCGTGACCTAACAATTCACTTCTGCTTTTTATATGCATTTCATACCTAGCATATAATTGTAGCTCTCTGAAGTACCTGATCATGACTGGTCATATGTGACATTCTGCATTCAAATATGTTTGCACCACAACGCTACACTGTATAATTTATTGCTGACCGAGGCAATCAATGTCCTACATATATGTGCTAGTTTCATTATTGCAAAAAAGTGTAACTATTTAGTCACATCTTTGCACCATCTCTATCGGTGCTAGTTTTATTATCACTAAATAAATCCTCTCAGTCTGATACGAACCCTCTCATCAGGGTCTGGGTTAATTTTGTGATAATGACCAGCTCATTACCACTTACAAAAGAGAATTATTTTAGTTCTGATGGACAAACCAGTTAATTGAATTCAGTTAGCAAGACAAAAACAAATGTGTGGTTTGTTACTAAATTATTTCACTTTCAGAAGTGTAACTCAGAGACACGCAAACCCGGCCTCTTTTATGAATGTGTGCATGTGAGTGTGTTTATAAGCAGTGAAGCAACCTAATAAGAAGAGTTTGACCAGT
>JAFVLL020006484.1:14544-54544 GCA_021397915.2 Tor tambroides | reverse complement strand
TTATGTAATTACGACTTGTAAATAAGAATAAAAGAGTTTCATTTGAAAATGTGTAAACATTTAAACATCAACTGAACTAATGTGCTTCTTTTCGTCGCACTAGCACAAAAAACACAAATCTTGGATTAGATATGAAAAAGAGAAAGAAACTGTTTTCTTTATTCTAATTATGACTTCAACTTGTAAATATGAACAGAGTAGTTACATTTTTAAATATGTATTCTAATTACATAATTACAAAAGAGAAATAAATTGTGTTTGCTTTATTTTAATTACATAATTATGACTTCAACTCAGAAATATCCACAAATATATGCACTTCAACTTCACTTATGTACATTATTTGCACAAAAATCTCAAGTCTCTGCTGAGATATGAAAAAGAGCAAGATATTGTATTTGCTTTATTCTAATTACGTAATTACAACTCATAAATATTAACAAAATAGTTAAACTTTTGAATATGCAAACTTAAACATCAGCTGCACTTTGTTTCCTTTCGTTGCACAAAAATGTCAGATCTTTGAGATATGAAATAGAAAATTAAACTGCATGCTTAAATATTTAAATACTTAAATATTAACAAAATAGTTACATTTTTGAACATGTAAACTTAAACATCAGCTGCAATAATGCACATTATTTATGCTTCCTTTTGTTGCACAACAATGTCAAATAAAGAGATATGAAATAGAGAAATAAACTGCATGTTATTTGAGTTTTATTTGAGTTACGTAATTAATACTCGGAAAAATAAACAAATTAGTTCAACTTATGTAAACTTTTCAACATGTATTTTTTAACCCAATAAAGCATGTGTATGCATGTGTACATCCCACAATTCCCTCTTTAAGCTGCAGCTGCAACAAACTGAAAGTGCTCAGCCCCGTAACCAACTGCACTTAGTCAACGCCTAAAAAGCCACACTAACAAATCACACAAATAAAAATAAGGTGGCATTTTGACACATTGGTGGTGTTGTTTTTGGACTTTGGAAGTCTCAAAATTCAGTTTAAGTCATTATCGATATGCAGTCCACACTCACACACAGACTCACCGAACCAAAATCACAGATAAAAGCACCTTTTACAAAAATGTTCACTATATATGCGTGTGTGTGTGTGTGTAGAAGATAGCAGATAACGCAGATGAAACCGTCCAAAAGACACAACACTTCCAGTAAAAACAGCAGTTGGGAGTGTGGAGGGGTTCACTGATGACCTTGTCGCATATTTTGGGCTCTATATGTGTGTGTGTCGTCCTTGGACGAATGTTTCCCACCCTAGTAGGTGGGTTTGTCTGTAAGTGGGCAGAGATGACAAATTTTTCCCACAAGCCCACACCCTGGAGCGCCAGAGCCCCCACTCCCAGAATACATCTGTGCACGGCGTCCCACACTACAAATCCTAAGGCTAAGAAAACAGAGAACACGAAACTGACAGATTTATGCATCGGATTTGATCACAGTATCAAGATTTTAAAGGGATGAAAGTTTTTGGTGCTTGACTATGCAAAATGTTATGGAGTTGTGAGTGCTTGCCAGGGTGTTTCTATGCAGTTGCAATGATGTTTGGTGTGGCTGCTAGGTGAAAAATCACGTAATTGATTATTTAGTACAAGCACGTCTCTACTCAACAAGATTTGAGGAATCACTTATGTCTGGAGCACAAACACTGCAGCACTTTGTGATAGAGGTTTGAATTCATCTATACATCTATGAGCAACAGTATTGGAGATGCTTGACTTAAACTAGAAATGAAAGAAACATTTGACCTTACCTGAAATGAGATATCACAAGGTCACCAAACAGACAAGAGAATATCAGTCGTGGTTCTGAATGTGTCTCGTCTTCGTCTGAATGCTGCTGTAAATAAATAAATAAAATCAATCAATCTCAATGCATTTTAACTGCAAAAGATGTCTGAGAAATGTGATCTTCATGCTAAACAGGGTTATTATAGGTAAGCAAAACTATAAAAATCATTTTGGTTACCTAAAATAAAATCAATGTTACCTGAAGTAAAGAACTTAAACTTATTTCAGCAAACTAAACAAATAAAAATGAATGAAAACTATATAGACATATTAAAAACAAACAAAAATGACAAAAACTACAATTAAATAAAAGCAGAAGATACAAAAATAAAAATAAAAATTCAAAATATTAATAAATCTATAATCTCAAAATAACATTAATGTTTTTAAAAAATCATTAAAAATAATACAAATGATTTAAAAAATGTTTTATATATTAAAATTACAAATACACTAAATCATTTTTATTTTGCAGTTCTTTAGAAAATTATCAGTTTACTAATGCTTTAAAGATCCCACATAACAAAACACTGATCTGAAGAACTATATATCATACTATATGAGCCATAAAAGCCTGATGTTTAATATATGTTACTCAACATAAAACACACATGCCAACTTTTTGTCTAAAGGTTCAGCAAACTGTTCAATTATAACAAATCCTAGTATTATTTCATATGTCAGGCTTTACAGGATTAAAAGACGGTTCTTTGCTGAAGCACTGAAGAACATTTATTAGGAATACTTCGGTTCGGTCTGAAAACACTTTAAGTGTGTCTAATACAGGAATCTGTTTTAGGTACACGGAAAATCACCTGTCTGAGGTTTCTATGACAACTAACTGAGAATACCTACAAATAATGTTTCATGTGTGTGTTTTTAACTTAATAATAGACAGGCGTCTCCATAATTCTCCATCTCTTAAATTTTCACACTTTACATGTGCCACATTCACAGGAGACCAAAGAAATCTGTCGAAATCACATTTTATCCAGAATCCCCCAGTAAAACCCTGGCGTTGATATTAACTGTGCTGGTTGAAAAGCAGGTCATGATGAATCTGTCATAAATTACATAACTAGGTGGATTCTTGATGTCATTTAGGAAATCCTGTCCGTGTTAAAGCGTCGAGTCATGATTTAAAGAGACAGAGACGGCGGGAAAATGTCACGGTGCCAAAAAATACAAACGAGACAGAGAAAGAGAGAGACTGTAATAGTTTTATGGATTCTGAAACAATAGATTTTAAGGAAACACACTCCCTCTCTCTTTTTTCATACAAAGACAAGTTGTATTTGTGAAAAAGTACTGCGGTCTGCTATTTCTGAGAGTAAAATCTCTCTGTCTGCTTACAGAAATGCAGACAACATTTGCGGTCAACTGATTGGCTGATTCAACTTTTTGATTTTGATTGACATAATTTGAAAAATCTTTATCACAATCCATACAAATTGTAAATTTCACATCGATTTGAATTTTTAGTTCATTTCTGACCGAACACAAGTAGAAAATCAGACACTTTTACTGTTATTATTAACATATTATTAACGTCTCATTTAAAGAAATCTGAAAGATGTTACATTAAAATGTGTGTATATATATATATATATATATATATATATTATTACAATTAAAATATTAAAACTATATATTAATGTTATTCATATTAAAATATAAATTAAAAAAATTATATTCAGGATCATTTTTCTCCCAGTCCTTGGAAATGGAAGTGTCTCAAATGCAAAAAAAAATCCCCCAATTTACCCGTATTCACTCTATATATTGTTTAGTTAAGTTTTCTACATATACATCTGTAGCAGGTGCATTAAACACATATAACATTTTGAATGCATCTGATTTTAATGCATCAGATGAATATGTAGAAAGCCACATTAAACCATAATCTTTCATCTTCCCATTAACCACATTAAATAAGTAAATAAAAGGTGGGAGTTGGATTAACGAATGTACTCGTCACACTACTGCGAGTATAAGTTTACACGTTAACTAACTGATTAGCCGTCAACCTCTGGTTTCAGTTTCAACGAAGGGAAATTGAACAGCCCTGTTGAGGAACACGCTGTCTGAGCTGCAATATGGCTCAAACCACACATATAAAACAACCAACTTCTAATTAACTAGAAAGTCATAACGTCTCAATTCTGGCATTATATAATATGTTGTTTAATTAAACTGACACACATGCAAAATATAAGCAGCAAATTTCCACTGTGTGCCACATAGGAAACAACGCAAAGTAGTATATACATACTACAGTATATACTGCATACTACTCTTACTATTAGCCTACTGCATTATATGGCATATATGCTTGTGCACTGCAATGTTATTTTAGTATAACTGATGCACTATTATAGATTTTGTTCATATTTTGAATTAGATTTTATTTTTAGATTTTCTGTTTCCGTTTTAATTTTAGTGAAAGTTCCAGTAATTTTGTAATTTTATATATAGTTTTAGTTAACGATAATAATTAACATATTACATATTCAGTACAATTCTTAATATCTGTTTCTTGACCTATTATATGATCAAAATGCCAAATGTTTACATGAATATAAAATAAGTTTTTGAAATTCAGTTTAAGACGCAAACTGGATGCCACAAACTGAATTAAATGCATTGAAATAATCCATATACTGTATGCCACGCAGCATTTAGTGTGTGTGTGTGTATATATATATATATATATATATATATATCCACACACACACACATATATACATATATACACTATATTTTTATATACACACACACACATATATATATATATATATATATATATTATTTATTTTTTTTTAAGAGATTTCTAAGTTATAAATTAATGGAGATTATTACAGCACATTTTAAAAGATAACACTATTTCAGTCTCTCTACTTCAATATGCTACTTGCAGTTACTGTGTAGCTAATTGTGAAACTTACTGGTTTCTACACTAAATTCTGAACTTCAGGTCTTCCACCTTGTTCCTTGGTCTAATTCATCTTCTGAAGTCACAGCGCACACATATATAGAACTGGTACTTTTCTCTCTCTTCCTTCATTTGTGCCCAAGTTCGAGTTGCAAATCCTTCACGAATAAAACTAAAAATTCATTTTGTCTGACCCCAAATCAGAGGGTTTGTGCACCATGGGCTTTATTACATACTGAGCTTAAACTGTGTTGTGGAGGAGGATGGGTATTATTATCCTGAGCTTCCCACCCAGCTATAAAAACTACATTGCTGCTCTAGAGTAGATCCACCTCCTCTCTCTCTCTCTCTCTCTCTCTCCTTCCTGTCAGCGTCCACACAAACCTCTCCGTCTGTCCGCGTGTGTCGTTGTTTTGGGCTTGTAGTTGGATGCTCGGCTGTGTTTTTTGTGAATGGAGAGGCGACGCTCAGGCAGACGGGATGGACAGACGTCTTTGCGCCCCTCAGAGACGGAGATGAGACAGGCTCGGATCTGAAACGACACTTAGACCTGGAATAAATCACACGTACAGTAACACACACCTGAGGATCTGGAAGGGTGAGTGTGCATTACAGCCCAGTTCACCTGTTTTCAAGAGTTGTGCATGCGGGAAAGTGTGTGTTTGAGTGGGAAAACACGGGACGTTTGCATCCGAGGTCTGTTTGATCTGTTCGATGTTTGTTTGTGTGCATCTCAGGTATAGAGCAGCACGTCTGTGGGCAGTAATTTGATGACTCACGTAATTATTTGGGCCATTCTTTAGATGTCGTCTCCAGAAAATGAGCGTGTGGAGTTTTGGCCCGCTGTAAACGCAAACTAACACAAACAAGTAATGACACAGCAAATCGACAATTACACCAGACGCCGCTGGCTCTGATGTGTGTGAAAGCAAAGCGCTATCGAAAGAGTTTCTAAAAAACAATTTGAAGCTCACACACTGCAAGAAAGTGCCTATTCATTTTTTGAGAGGTTGTTCTCATGACCTTTTTAATGCGGCCCACTGATCTAAATAGGCGTATGACCCACATAGTCACACATTGTCATTTTAACAAACAGTTTTCATAATATCATTAAATATATCACCATATTTTTATGTTTTATGAAATTAGAAGTAGTTTGGGTTTCCATCTATTGACTTAAATCTGTATTTTAAACTAAACACTTTAACTGCTATTGTGATTATTTAAATGTCGTCATAAATGTTATATAACACATATACATACACACATATATATAAAAAATGTAAATTATTTTAATATTATATTAATAAAAACATTATATTATATATATATTTTTAAATGTAATGTATATCAAGTAAATCGATTACGATCGCTTTTGGGTTGGAAGTTAAAAAAAAATCCACATTGACGTCATGTCGCAAAAATCAGATACGTATCAGATTTATTTACACACAAAAGTGGCCCAGATCAGATATGAAAATGTCAGACTGTGATTTTTGCTGTTCATATTATCAAAAACAGATCTGTGTCACAACTGTGACGGGAACGTCACCTTACTCTATCAAAAATCTACTGACAACACAATAGCAAATGCAATTAAATTCATTAGAATTGCAAAAGTTTAGACAGTCGTTAGATTATCCTTATGCATTAAAAGGTTTTAAAGGGTGTCGTAAGGTGGCAGGTGAATGTGTGTGTGTGTGTTTGAAGAAGGCTGAACGCAGATTAAAAACAGTGTAAATTGCTGTTTGTAGCAGCTGAAGCGTGTGATGCAGGTGTCTGTAGCGTCTTGCTTCATATATTTACCAAACAGATGAATTACAGCAGACATTACACAACGGCCGTGTGTAATCCTAACGAGGCTCTTTAAGTGTCATTTACGTTGGTTCTGATCTGTTGCTGGGTGAATCAGTCTACAGCTGAAAAGCAGCACAAATATACTGCAGAACTACAGCCAAGACACGAGGCCAAACCTACATGCCGCACTTTTCTTTAACTTTGTTGAACAAGGTCCCGGTTTAAGTCTGTGGTCTGTCCTCAATTTGTATTAGAGTACTTGACAACTAACTTGGACAAAGTTTTTTTTCATAAATACACACACACACACACACAGAGAGAGAGAGAGAGAGAGAGAGAGAGAGAGATGTGCATATATAAAAAATGTAAAACGGATATAAAATTAGATATGATAGATACTAAAAACACTAAAAATAGATATAAAATTTATTTTATACATATACAATAAAATATATAATAAAAATAAGTATTACATAATTCAAAATTACTTTTTGTTTAATAATTATACATATATATATATATATATATATATATATATATTAGTGCTGTCAATCGATTAAAAAATTTAATCGCGTTACTCACAGTCCTGGACTGTGATTAATCATGATTAATCGCAAATTTAAAATACTAGGATTTAACTGTGAATGTGTTGAAATAAAGAAATGTATACATTTACAAGTATACATTTACTCAACTATTATCAAAAGTATTTCTAAATAAATACAACAAAACATTTTTCTTGTGACCTTACGTATTAAGGTTTTTTTTTTTTGGTGTTTGGCTTAGTGTTATGTTAGAAGCTTTATTATACTCATACCTTTTGTTGTTTTAATATTTTGAATTGTTTTTAGCTTTATTTTTTTGTTTTCATTTAAGTGTTTAGTTTTGAAATGTTGTTGTAAGCATTTATCATTATTTAATTTCTTTATTTTCTTAAATGTGTGTATATATAGTATTTATAGAGTTTTAACTTTTAGTTTTAGTTACTTTTTCTTATTTGTAAGTCGCTTTGGATAAAAGCGTCTGCTAAATGACTAAAAATAAGTAAAAGTAAAGTAAAAGTAAGTATTATGAAAAAATGCATTATGAAGAAGAACTGGACCTGTTCTGCAGTTGCATTAGAGCTAACATTAGCATCATGCTACATAAGACAATTTATGAGATTAATAGTACACTTTTACTCAAAACTCACTTTAAACCACCATCGAGTGTTTGTAATAACTTCCTTTTGCAATCACATGTGGAATTTGGTCGTTTACTGTTGTTAAAATATGCTATTTATAGCCTTTATCGCTGTACAAATTAGCATTTCGTATGTACACATTCATTTTTGTTATGAAAATATTCAAATCTCAAGACAATCACATACAAACCATATCCTACCGTAATCGTGTGTTTATTATCTTATATAATCTATAGTGGCTGTTGTCATGTTTATTTATTCTGCTGTGTAAAAGCCTTAACATGTATGCTCTGGCTGAAACTCACGTTGTTTGTGATGTTACAACCGCCTCTCTGTTCTTAAGTTGCCAGGTATACATTCTAAGTATAATACACATTAGTAAAAGGATCTATTTTTATTTTTATTTGTCTATATACACTTTGGGCAGCTACGTACATTATAAAAGTAGTCCAAATAACCCGCAACCCACGGCTCTGTAATTTTTCCCGCAACTGCATTTTCAAAAAAGCCCAATTGTGCGGGAAAACCGCGACTCTGGCAACACTGGTTCACTGATAACCTTATCACACAATGATAGATCACCTTCCACGCTGAGATGACAGCAAGAAGTTTGTGGTCAAACCTTATCAAACGATTAATTTGCGTTAAAAAAATATTAATGCGTTAAAATGTTTAGATTAATTGCATGCGTTACACGCGCACACACATATATAAAAATAATAAATTATACACTATATATAAAATAAATAATATATAACAGTTTACAATTCATACTAATGTAGATAGATAGATAATATATATATATATATTAAAATAACAATAAAATAGGAAATAATTCTAAATTATTGTTTTATATATGTATATATTTTATTTGTGTGTGTATATTTATATCTATATAATATATATGTTGAAACATTTAGAAACAAAAAAAACATTCACAAAAAAACAAAAAAAATCTGAAAAATCTAATTGTTAAAACTGTTAACATGACAAACTTCTTGCTGTGTCACTTCAGCCACCAATTAGCAAAATCAACAACAACATTTCTAATATTTCAACTCAAAACTTGACACTATTTAACGCAAATGTTTAAACCTGATGCCAGAATCTGACTGTCAAAACAACACACGTATGTCTGAAAAATTCTAAACTGAAACGGAAATCAGCTTCACAGTAACCAAAACCACCATTAAACCGCTTGCTGTGTTATATGCAAATCAGGCCTTCAGCTGTTCACATCCAGAGCGTTCATCATCTATAGCACTGAGGCGAACCGTATTCAAATCCGCAGCCTCCTATTGGCCGATCGCTAAAGCGCACAGGCGGGAGGCACTTCTGTCTGTAAACAGGGCCGTGAGTCTCAGCAAAGCACTAATAGACTAAAACCTACAGGTGCCCCTGCAGGTGAGGCCCCTAAATGATCTCCCTCAGGACCCACGAACCCACGGCTGGATTTAGCCAATTTACCAGCAGTCTGAGACGCCGTGAGTCTGAGCAGCGTGACACGCGCTCGCTCCTGTCTGAGACTCCAGCCCTGCCTCCCTGAAGAGGCCATGATGAAATATCTCTCACAAATGTGAACTGTTTTAACTTTTGGAGAAGATGTTGTAACTTTACCCTATCAAGAGTTGGTCATCTTTGCATCACAAAGTCAGACGAGGCATCCGGTGTGCACCAAATGCATGCATTTAACCTGCATAAAGTCAGCGTGCTCCCACTTTACGTTAACGAACAATCGCTATTAATTGTTGAGCCTTAACGTCTTTGTCCCAGTTAAGGCGATCATCAAAGCTGGCGTGTGTGTACGCATTTAGTTCAAACATCAAACGCAGGTGTGTTATTTTGAACCATCAAAGGACTGAGGGGGTAGTTTGGGTTTTTACTCACAGTGTCATTTGAGTTTTGAGTTATGACACATTATGACTGATGTTGAACTCAGAATTAGTAATGCAAAGAAGAAAATAGGAAAAAAGGTCATTATTCATCACACTTAAATCACACCGCATGCATTCATATCTGAAAGCTGCTCAATTCAGTCCGATTCGCAAACAGGTTCAACTGATTCATTTAAATGAATCGAGTCGAGCGATTTTGTGAATCAAAACGTGTGAATTTTTGCATGCTGGCAATGAGGACGACGCAATATCAAAGCAACACATTTAGCTAACTTTTTTTTTTTTTTTGCAGTGCTGCTCCTGAATAGCGGAAACACTGATACGCACACGCATGCATCTTTTTCAAATGACAAACGCGTCTCTGTGCTGAAATGAGTGTGTGGCACTTTGTGGGGCTAAAGAGGGTATTTTCTTCACCTCTTTGCACAAACTGTAGATTAAGACAGACACCAGAACAAACGCTGAGCATCGTTTTCAGATCCTCAGATTATCTCTAAACATCCTTTACAATCAATCATGACATTTGATACGGCCGACATGATCTGGCATGAAACAAAATGCAACTGATAAGTATCTGAAAATGCAAATTTGTATTAACCTTTTTTATTAAGCAACTTTTATTAATTTTATAAATTATTTTCATTAAAAGCTTTATTTTTATATATAATTTATTTTACCTAAAATGTGACCCTGGACCACAAAACCAGTCTTAAGTGTCAATTTTTCAAAATTGAGATTTAAACATCATCTGAAAGCTGAATAAATAAGCTTTCCATTGATGTATGGTTTAAGATAGGACAATATTTGGCCGAGATACAACTATTTGAAAATCTGGAATCTGAGGGTGCAAAAAAATCTAAATATTGAGAAAATCGCCTTTAAAGTTGTCCAAATGAAGTTCTTAGCAATGCATATTACTAATCAAAAATTAAGTTTTGATACATTTATGGTAATAAATTTACAAAATATCTTCATAGAACATGATCTTAATATCCTAATGATTTTTGGCATAAAAGAAAAATCGATAATTTTGACCCATACAATGTATTTTTGGCTATTGCTACAAATATTCCCCAGCGACTTAAGACTGGTTTTGTGCTCCAGGGTCACAAATAATAATTTGTTTCTTTTCAATTGTTCAAGGGCTCCTAAAATTTATTTTCATTATATATTTTAAAAATATATAACCAGATAATACAGTAACAACAACTCTCACTCTCTCTATATAATGATTAAAATATCTCTGCTCAATTTTTTTATGCAAACAAAGTTTTTTTAAAACAAAATTAAACAAGTTTTCTTAGGTTACATGAATCTGTGCTTTTTAAAAAATCTGGATTTGTGTCTTTATGTCATTAACGGTCAAACAAATTCAATTTGCTGAAACAATAATTAATGTCTGACCGCCAAAATTTGTTGTCAGCAGCATGTGAACGCTACCATTAAATATTTCTCAGTGGAAAATGACATCTTCCTATTGTTAGAAACAACAAGCAGACCACAAAAGCAACCTAATACACATCTACAGAAAAAATCTGCTAGACTCCAACTGATTATCAAATCATTTCACAACAAAAAGTGCACACATGGATGTTCCGTCTAGAGATGGACAAACTGAGCTGCGGTCCAGTCAAAGATACTGATCTGAAGCGTTACTGCTTTACTAGCAGAGCCACATAAACAGTTTAGACAGGATTTCAGATAGCATCTGTCGCTGAGGTGTTTGTGTGGGTCAGTTTTTGCCTACATGCTGGGAACAACGACTAAATAATGGCAATGAAAACGTCAAAATACAAAAAAAAATCCATCAGAGTTTCACTGCAAAAACTGATTTTCTTCATCAGTCTAGTTTTCAATGACAAGTATCTAAAAATTCTTCAATCGAGATACATTTACTTGATTTAAGATATTAAGTTGTTTTCTAAAAACGTATCAAAATTAAGTGCGTTCTTGCTTACAACAAGAATGCACTTAAGAAGGAAAATTACTTGTCTTGTTTTTTGAAAATCTATCAAATTGAAATGAGTTTATGCTTAATTCAAAGGGAAACAAGATTTTTTCCCCAGAAAATAAGACTTAATATCTCACATCATTTTCCCTCTCAAGTAAATGTATCTTGATTTAAGAACTTTTAGATATTTGTACTGGAAAATAAGACAAAAATACTAAGAAAGACAAAATTACTTCAGATATTAACTCTTGTTTTCTGAAAAATCATCAAAATTAAATGAGTTCATGCTAAAAACAAGAAAAAATATCTGGATAAAAAAAAATACACTTAACTCGAAGGAAAACAAAGATGTTTTTTACTTCATTTTAATTTAGATTTTTTTTCCTAGAAAACAATATTAATATATTATGACTTAATATCTTAAGTCATTTTGCTTCTCAAGTAAATGCATCTTGATTTAAGAATTTTTGTTTTATATTTACAATGGAAAACAAGACCAAAAAAAGAAAAACTTTTTTTTATGCAGTATCTTAAGGGTGCGGTCAATATAAAAACAACAGAAATAAAAAAAACCTGCAGGTAAAGTTATACAAAAAAAAAACAAAAAAACCTGACGAAATCAAAAAATGCAAAAGGATTTCTTATAGATTTACAGGTAGACTAATCAGAAGTATTTGTAATTAGCTTTATACATAAGCACCAGAAGTCTGTGGTGTGGTAGATTGCGTCATATGGAGGGAGTAAATTGTCAAGGTCTGAAGGAGTTATTCAGTGTTAAGCGAGTGGGGAGGGGCCAGTCGGCCCTCAAGCACACACACTGTAATTATGGGAGTGAGTGAGGAGGTGTGGGGGTCGGCTGGAGAAATGCATGTGCTCCCAGGGTGGGTGGGAGACCTCACTGTGTCTCTCTTCCTTCTTTTTCACTCCCTCCCTAGTGTTGTTTTTAGCTCCGAACGCCTATTTAACTTGGCTGGATTTTCCAGGGTGGGGCACCACTTTTTTTTTTTGAGTTTTGTCCAACCTGTCAGGGGACATGAGATCTCATCCTTCCCTCTTCCTCTGTCTTTCTCTTTTTTTCTGCAAAAAGTTTGCAATTAAAATGAAGGGTTGGTGTTATTTATACACAATCAAAACAGAATAAAATGTCACACATACCAGTGTTTAACATTATTGAGATACTATTTTAATTTTTAACATTTTGAATCTGAATTTTAGATTTTTATATTTTCCGTTGTGATTTTAATTTTAGTTAAAGTTGTGTTTTTGATTTTCTCTCTCTATAGATTTATATATGACTATAGTCTTATTAATAATATAATAGTTATTTTTACATTTTCTGTTCAACTTTAAGCTAAAGTTCTGTGTCTGTGTAATGTAATCTTTAAAAAAACTATAGAGAGAGAGAGAGAGAGAGAGAGAGAGAGAGAGAGAGAGAGTTTTTATTCATTTTTGTTTGAGTTATTTCAATACATCAAGTTACTCTAATTTTAAAAAATGAGAAATGTTGCTTTGGCAACCAGCTGAAATAAAGTTTTTTTAAATATTTTATTTAATTTCAGTTTACATTTATTTCAAGTAATGAAAAGGTTTAAGGTTTTAATGGTTTTGATTTTAGTTTCAGCTTTAATTAACTATTTATTATAGTTAATTAAAGCTGAAACTAAAATGATTATCCCTGACACACACAAGGTTTAATATTAGCAAAGAACAAACTGTGTTTTTATATATATATATATATATATATATATATATATATATATATTACACACACACACACATATACATATACATACATATATATATATATATATATATATATATATATATAAAATTTATTGTCTACAATAATAACTTAATATTCCAAGTTGCCATTTCCAATTTCATGTTTGTTCATACAGGCCAAATGTAACCCATTATTTTTGTCGCATCTATATATATTTTTTTACCTGAAGGGTCACATTGTTTGATAAACAAGGTTCTTAATTTAAAAGATACGTTCCTTGTTAGTGGACTATATGTTCAAACTGTAATTATAGCAACCATCTCCTAGCAACAGTGGAAGGGACATTAAAATGTTGATTGGTAAGCGCTGAGCTCAATATTATAGAGAATAAAGACAGACAATGGACAAGAAATGAAACCCGAAAACACCAGTAGCTCATTTACTTTGGCGCAGTGGCCGTTTTTGGACCATCGAACGCCAGTCGACAGCTCCGGTGGCGGCGGGACGTATGAAAGCATCCATCCACATGCCTGCAGTGACCACGGGGACGAGACACACTGAGATTAAACTCTATTCATAGCCATGAATGAAGGACAATGCTGCCAAAACGCCTCTTAAAAAGTCACTGTAAACATTTCAGGGAATCCGCAGGTACAATTCGGATTCCATTCATGTAGGCCTGTAGTTTAAGAGCATCTGAAGATCTGGAAAATACAGCTTTTCCAATTCTTTATTATTTTTGGACAGTGTTCTGTAGAAGTGCACTTCTAAACTAAATTAGAAGAATAAAAAAATCATTTTGCATTTCATGCATGTCAACTAAAGTAACTGCAATTAAACAGCATTGGCCTCTCATGAAACGCGAGTAAATCTGGGGGCGATGGATGACGTTTACTCACGCCCTGACGCTTTTTTCCCGTGGAAAGCAGAAACTAGAGCCTGACCCCTTTTGCCTTCCTGTGCTGTCTTTTTTTTCCGAATGTGACAAAGTGTCAGCTTTTCTCACAATGCAAGCCATCAGATTTAATTTGCTATCTTTTGAGGCCTTCACGACAAAATAGCCTCTGCTATCAATGTATACGGCGTGAAAAGCAGAAGCCAGTGGAGTTGTTTTGATCGCAATCATAGAGAACCAGAAACAGAGATTTGCTCCTCAGACGCTTGATGGGAGCTAATTAATTATCTGATTGCGCAACGCATCCTCTTTAACCGCAAAGTGCACAGAGTAACATACTTTTGCAGAAACAGGCGTCTTTAACTCAAATCTCACTTTCAGTCAGTTATTGTGGGGCTGGGCGATATGGCCAAAAAAATAAATAAATTCCATATCATTTGCTATCAATATTTATCATGATATTCATTTTAATGGGAAAGGAAATGCATTCCACATGTCTGTTAGGCGTTGAAAATGAACGAATACAAAATTTGTTCATAGAGTGAAGTCAATCCTCTATTCTGTGTTTTCTATTTAATTTTTTCTGGATTTTGTGTATTATGATTTAATATGAATTTATTATCAAAAACAGTGTCAAGTTAAATGAATTTAATCAACCTTTTAACATGCAATCAAATTAAAATATAATTAAACTTCATAGAGAGAAAGCGGTTTTATTTTTCCCATATTCTGTGTTTACCATTTTATTTTTCTGGATTTTGTGTTTTATGATTTAATACAAATTCATCATCAAAACGGTGTCTGATGCAATCAAATTAAAACATAACTAAACTTCAGAGAGTGAAATCTGTTTTATTTTTCTCATTTTCTGTATTTTTTTTTTTTTGGGTTCTGTCTTTTATGCTTTCATGCAAATTTATCAACAAAAATAGTGTCTAATGAAATGAATTTAATCAATCTTTTAAAGTGCAATCAAACGAAAATATAATTAATTTACAAAAAAATGCTGAATATTTATTTTTTTGCAGCACAACAGAACTTTTAAATAATGGCTAAAAAATATCTAAGCTGCATGATATTCCCTAAATAATAATAATAATAATAATAATAATAATAATAATTGGAGAAGTACACTGTAAAAAATATTTTTCAAAGTTGTAAATAAAACAAATAATATTGGAGTATGTTTTACAAAAATATATTATTTCAACCTTTCTACTTCAAAATATCACATTTAATTTAATGTATTACTTGCTGTTTCTTTGTAATTATTTGTGAAATGTACTAGCAATTTCTGAGTGAAAAATGTTTTAAACCAATTATTATTATTTTTTTTACAATACAACAGTAATATATTTCTATTATTTCTTAAAGTTAAACAGAATTTTTATTTTGCCAGTTTGCAGTGAAGTGCTAGATGATCATCTAGATTACTTAAATTATTTAGAAGTTCATTTTTAATATTATGAAATTATTTTTTTCATTTACAATTACATTTATTCAGTTAACATACACTTTAGCATTTAACAGACGCTTTCATCCAAAGCAACTTCATCTATGTTTTCAACAAATATCCATTTATCTCCCAAGCTTATTTTAATGCATGACAGCTCTGATGATTTCGCTTTTTGTACCTGCACACAGACTCCTCGGAGAGGATGGTGCACACAGACGAGGACCTGATCGGAATCCCCTTCCCGAACCACAGCAACGACGTCCTGTGCAGTCTTAACGAGCAGCGGCGGGACGGCCTGCTCTGCGACGTCATCCTAGTGGTCCGAGACCAGGAGTACCCCACCCATCGCTCCGTCTTAGCCGCCTGCAGCCAGTACTTCAAAAAACTCTTCACGGTGGCCACCGGCTCCAACCGGGACTCTAACCCGCATGCCGTCTACGAGCTGGACTTCGTGGCGCCGGAATCCCTGACGGCCATTCTGGAGTTCGCATACACATCAACACTGACGGTCACTGCATCCAACGTCAAGGAGATCCTGAGCGCAGCGAGGCTCCTGGAAATTCCCTGCATTATAAATGTGTGTCTGGAAATCATGGACACAGGAGGAGGAGAACAAGGAGGAGGACCTCCAGAAGGAGAGGAGCTTGAGGGGGATGACGAGGAGGATGAGGATGAAGAGGACGAGGAGGAAATGGAGGAGGTCGACTCCAAAGATGGAGAATTTGAGGACAACAATAGCGAGAAATCCGCACAAGGGGCTGAAAACCAAGAGGAAGCCAAAGTTTGGGAGAATGGAGGAGCAAACAGCCCACCTCGTAGCTCCCAACAAGGAGCGCCAAACTCGGATGGCCAAGAATCCCAAAGACGCCAATCGGACACTCTGGAAGCCCAGAAACCTAGAGCGCCGGAGGGATTGGAGGGCCGAGCGCTGAAGGATTTCTCAATAGAGTCCTTACTTCATGAGGGACTCTATCCGAAAGTGCCAGGCCTGGAAAGAGGCTCCGGATTCTCGCCCCTTCTCCCAGGATTCTATCCTCCAATGTGGACAGCGGAATTCCCAGGCTACCCTCAGATTCTGGAGCCCCGACATCCTTCCCATCCTTTCCCCAATGCTTTGCTGGAAAACAGCCCTTTGGACCTCGCAGTCAAGAAAGAAGTCATCAAAGAAGAGCTGAAGGATGAGCCCGCAAACCCTATCCTCCACAGAGACTTCCTCAAAGATTTCATGAGTCCGGGGTTGGGAATAACCTCCGACCCCGGGCTCGGTCCGAACAAAGAGGGAGCGGAGCTGCGGTCCTACCTGAGTTTTCTTACCGCCTCTCATCTCGGGACGCTGTTTCCTCCGTGGCAACTGGAGGAGGAGAGGAAGATGAAGCCCAAGGCGTCACAGCAGTGCCCGATCTGCAACAAGGTGATTCAAGGAGCGGGAAAGCTGCCACGGCACATGCGAACACACACCGGAGAGAAGCCCTACATGTGCACCATCTGCGAGGTCCGCTTCACCAGGTGAGTCGGGTTAAGGTGACACAAACTTGAGCCCTCAATCCTAGGTAAAGAGCACAAATGAGGGAAGATGAAGTTGTACTAGTCAGGTATACTTTTTCCAACATTATTACAGATGTACTTCAGAATTTTTTTAAAATAAAATTATTAAATGTAATATTTTTTTATTATTTTATTTTTAGCATATTAAAAGTATTATTAAATTACTACTAATACAATTATTGTATTAATAACAACAATCAAATTAATTAACATTTAATTGTATTATTTTATTATTTACAATTTTGTTTTATTATTTTATTTCTTTTAAATTCTTATTAAATAACTATTAAAACTTTTGCCACTTATTTATAGTGATAGCTGATGGGAATGATGATGGGTATGTTGTATATTTTTTATACACTTCTAAGTATTAAAATTATTACTTTCCATTTCATTTTATTATTTACAATTTAATTTTTTTTTTTCAATTTCATTCAAATTATTATTAATTTTTTTTTCAAATTATTATTAAATTCCCTTTTAATTATAGTCATAGTTGATGGGAATGATGGTGGCTATATTTTGTATTTTTCTATACACTTCTAATTATTAAAATTCTTGTTTAGCATTTAATTTCACTATTTTATTTATTATTTATAATTTCATTTAATTAATTTTTTATAAAATTACTATTATGAAAACTTCATAATAACTTCTATTTAAAGTGATAGTTGATGGGAATGATGAGACAGAAAGGAGACAATAGGATCACAAAGTACCACAATCTGGAACTGAATAAAATTGTTTTAAATATTGTCATCATTTACTCACCCTCACGTCGTTCCAAAGCATTATAACTTTCCTTTATCTGTAGAACACAAAAGCAGATATTTTAAAAACGGTTTTTGTCTGTACAATGAAAGTCAGTGGGGTCCAAAACCACATCAGAATGTTAACTTTTGGGCAAATTTCAGGAGTGTTTTTACCATCAATTCGAGCCGATAGAGTACAAGAATAACACTTTAAAATGAACAGTCACTAAAAAAGAGCAGACGTACTGAAGAAGGCAAAGAATGTTTTACAATGACAGATTTACGAGAAAGAATTCTGACTTGCTGTCATGTAACCCAACAAACTTTTCCCCTCAAACAAATTACACTGACTGTCTACTAGAATAAATAGTCTCTTTGAAGCTGAAGAGCTAAGCTTCGGTATTACAACAATGAAACGGCACATGAAAACTAGAGCAGCATCATAAGGACAAACCTGCTGTGAAACACTTTATGCATCACTGTGGTCGGCGCCGCATGAGGTTTCCACACTGTAATAAAAGCCAAAGCGTAGTGATGCTAATATAAAACCTACATTTCACTTTTGGGCTCAAACGCTCTGTAGAGGAATGAAATTTCGATGAGTGAGATCTAGACTGAGAAATAGATCAAACGAAGGCTTCTGAGCTTCTGGATAACTCATCTGGATACCACATAACAGGAACACTAAATCCGGTTTTCGTGTTTTTTGGGTTTTTCTTTCTCTGCTACTGTTGAGCAACGTGCAGCTGTCTGCTTTTCAAGTACGAAGGCGTACACCTGTTTGTGTGTTTTTCTGCATGCATCTACGCTTTTCTGCGTGCGTGTTTGCGTCTTGAGGTTTTGCAGGGATTCTTACAGGTATGCAAAATAACCTCAAAACCCAAATTTAGATGAATATTTCATTCAATTTGCTGAAAATGTAATCACAATCAGGCCATCCAAGATGTAGATGAGTTTGTTTCTTCGTCAGATGTGCAGAAATTTAGAAATCGCTTGCTCAGCAATGGATGCTCTGCAGTGAATGGGTGCCGTCAGAATGAGAGTCCAAACAGCTGGTAAAAAAAAAAAATTCACAAAAATCCAAAAGTAATCCACACCACTCCAGTCCATCAGTTAACATTTTGAGAAGCCAAAAGCTGTGTGTTTGTAAGAAACAAATCCATCATTAAGACGCTGTAACTTCAAACCATTGCTTCTAGCTAAAATACAAGTACATAATCCATAACACTGCTTTCCCCAGTGAAAAAGTCTGAATCAGGAGAGAAATCTGCACAGAACAAGCACCGTTTACAAGTCAAAACAGTCGGTAGATTTTCAACTGGAGGAAGAGTTATTATGGTTTATGGATGCACATCTTGGCCAGAAGTGAGGGTTTGAAGTTAAAAACGTCTTAATGATGGATTTGTTTCTTACAAACACGCAGCTTTTTGTTTCTCAAGATGTTAATCGATGGACTGGATTGGTGTGGATTACTTGTGGATTATTGGGTGCGCATTGCTGAGCCTAAAAACATTTTTGGGTGAACTGTTCCTTTAAATCGCGTTTTTTCTCTTTTTCAGGCAAGACAAACTGAAGATTCACATGCGCAAACACACCGGAGAGAGGCCGTACATCTGCCTGCACTGCAACTCTAAGTTCGTTCACAACTACGACCTGAAGAACCACTTGCGCATCCACACCGGTGTGCGGCCATACCAATGCGAGCACTGCTACAAGAGCTTCACGCGCTCCGATCACCTGCACAGGCACATCAAGCGGCAGAGCTGCCGCGTCTCGCGCCCGCGACGGGGCCGAAAGCCCTCCGCCTGGCGGTCCACCAACTTCCTCTTGCCTCCAGATCCCAACGCCCTCCAAGTGGACAGGACCATGCAGCTTCCCGCCTCCGGTGGAGCCTCCTTGCTGGCCAAACAGCAGCCTACGGGAGGAAAAACGCTGGAGGACGTCGAAGGTGAGACGGACAGGAAGCTCATCTCAGAGGATGTGAACAGAAAGCGGGGCGTGTTTGCTTTCACAGTGGCGACGGAGGACGTTCTGCCACACCCGCCCTTCTATTCGGCGACCTCTGACCCCTGGGCCATGAGACTGGAACGAGCTCCGCCCATTCCCGAGGCCGCAAAGTGACTTTCGTTAATTCCTTGAAACAGCTGCTCGCTTCGGACGCCACAAATCTTTACGAACCGGGTTCAGACTCTGTAATATTAAATCAGAATTACATTTTTTTTGTTTGTTTGTTTCATAAGTCAGCTTCCAAATGGGATGACAGGGATTTTAAATACTTTTTAAATGACTAGATTTGTTAATATCTTGGATGTGCATTTGTTAAAGCTGTTTTTGATGCTTCAGCGTTTGCTAACAAGGGTGATGCGCTCATAGACTGTTCAGTGCAATGGAGTATGTGAAAATCGAATGCAAAAATTTGACAATCAGGTATGCAGAAAGAAAAAAAAAGTCCTGCTGAATAAGCTAGAAGCTTTGATGTTTGCATTGTATTATCTGACAGGTTTTCTAATTAAATTCTAGCTAAATCCACAGGAAAATTACAAATTTACACATTGTAATCCACTATGCAAAATACAAAAGCGGTTCAGTTTTTTAGAGTTACCACAGAAACCACAAAGACTAAATGAATCAGAAAAACTCTCAGGATTAGAAATAATTTTTTAACAACAACAAAGTGTGTTTGTTTTTTTTTTACAGCTAAAATATCGTGTGCTACACATAATAAGAGGTCAAATCAATCTGCAGTTAATCATGCAATTAGACAAAAGAGAAATCATGCAAGTTATTTTTTTTCTTATAATTATTTATATTGTGGATTTCAAATTGACCCTTGATTAAATCGAATGCTGTTTAAAATAATAATTCGTATAGATGGCTTTCAGGTTCTACAGTGGAATTGTTCATTATAGTTCATAAGCGTTTCTATTGTAAAACATCCAAAGATGTGTTGTTAAAGAACAAACTTGAAATCCAACCTGTTTGCAAAGCAGTCTTTTTCACATATGAAGTGTCTTGGAGGTGCTTGTTGTGTACAGGAACATAAAACGGGGGGAAAACGTCCACAACTTTGATACTGTTCCTCATCTGAATGGCTAGAGTAATTCAGCAACGTTTAAACTAAAACCAAACATATTTTCATGCTATTTATGCATATTTAAATAAGCCTTGGCTATATTTTACTAAGCTGTTTTATAAAGACACTAACACATTGTGTTCTGGTTTATCTGTTTCTCAAGAGAGAATGTGTCAATGCAGTGTAGGATACTTGACATCAAACCCTCTGAATTCAAAACAATATGGTAATAAAAAAAGCATTTAACAAATCAAATCCCCCTTCAAGTCTTCTAAAACACCCACAAAACAAAATTCACAAGTACTCCAAATGAGAATTAAAATCGTCTGAAAAATTAAGTTTCTGCACTTCACACAAGACGTTTAAGATGTTTTTATCTTGGTGTGCAAAATGCAAAGATGTTTCAATGGCCATGTACAATGAAGGTGCTTAAAGATGTGTGTGTATATATATATATATGAAGCCCTTCTGTGGCGACTGGTGGGAACTTACTTGCACTATTTGTTTGATGATGTTTTAATATTGGTTACGATATATTGATATTTCTTAAAGATTTAAAAAACATACAAAAAAAAAAAAAAAAAAAAATCACAGAACATGTCTGAGATATGCACTTTACTTCTCTTTAACACAAGAACAATTTCAGTGAAAGTCATTTTTTATAAATGTGTGTGGTACTTGTATATTAGATTAATCCCTGGTAAACAGAATCAAAGAACTGGAATAACAATAAAAAAAAGCTTTTTTCAAGAACTCTGTCTCTTTTTATAGCTCATTTCTTTCTTGGAAATCTGACAAAGGTGACTCTACAGGAGCGAGTCATTTAATGAGGCTTTTATCTATAGTGATGAGGTCAAGTGCATTAACGGTGCTTTTTAACGTTAAATGCCATACTCGAGGGTACAGCGAAGGCAGATTCGTTCTCCCTCCTAAACGTCCAGCTTTCTGGATGATGGAGCAGATCTTTAACGGCTAACTTACCTCAACCTAAAATTACTCTGAAATCATAGCATGTGGTAGTTTGTGACGACACAAGGCGGTGAGGATCCAACAGACAGCCCTCTCTGGCACAATTAACCAACTCTGTGAGTAATCCAAACCCACACGCTGTAACTACGCTTTAGTAGGAGCCAGTTTCCAAACACATACTAATGCTGTTTTGAATTGTGAAGAATTTTTAAAGTAGGATTACTATTAGATTCATTTAACTCAGTTAAACCGATATTAATGTAATAGCAAGTTGATTTTCTGACAATTACTTTTAATGACTACAATTATGTATATTGCACGTTTACTGCTAGTTTTGGTTCAGAATCTCTAATTTTAATCAAATTAAAACATTAAAAATAATTTGTATTTTTAGAATGATGTGCTGTTTGAGAACAAACTTATTTTAAACGACAAATTCTCTGAATGTCTTAAGAAAAGACTTTAAAGTAGGATTATTATTTTTTGCATTAGATTACTTCAATACAACTAGTCTTAATTTGGGTCAGTGTTCAAAGTTAAAAATAAAAAAATGGGGCATTCACAATGACAAAATACAGCCCTAAATTTAAATCTAAATGTAATTTTCTGCTCATTTAAATACAATATGTATTTTATATACCACTTTTATATTTGCCACCTGTTTTATTGCTATCTAGCGCCCTCTACTGGAAATCAAGGTAAAATACACATAACAAAAATGATAACGTTTAAACTTTAAACACATTTTTTCTCCCACACTGCTCTTGGCGGTATACAAGACAAAAATATACAATTGAAATGATTTACTTAAGGAAAATATAACACCACATTTAGCACTTCACAAAAAAAAAAAAAAAAAAAAAAAAAAAACAGTTTACCCGTTTACCCATCCGTTGAACTTGTTTCAGGTAAACATCGGTATATAAATCAGTCCCAAGACAGTTAATTGACTCTAATGAATATCGGAATTATTTTATTCTGTTAAACAAGTGTTCTGTGATTCTGAACTGTATTTCTGCATCATTTTACCTCAGCTGCTAATAGTTCGTTAATCTCACCTTTCGTTGTCGAAATTGAGTCATACACATCTTAAACTTCCTTTGGCCTCCATCCATAAACTTTCTGCTTACTTTGTAATCCATATTTTTATTTCTTGTCTTGCAATTCAACCGCATTTACCGCGTGTTTACTTTTCCCACAAGTTAAGTGAATCCAATGCCAAACAGAATCATTATTTTTGAACCGGTTCTTTAGATGATTCGAGCGAACTGATCCACGTTTGCTAAGGAGTGAAAATGTGATGTGCGTGGTGTACAACGCAACATCTGACTTAGCCGAAAACAATCATAAACAGCAGTATTTAAATATTCCTTTAACAAAGTATGTGAATAAATAACACGTAAAATATAGACTTCTGGGAACTCTATTAAGCGATAACTCAAATGAATCGATTCGCTCAAATGAATCGTTTGACTGTATACAGCATGGAAACTTACTACGTACTGAATACTGCATAGTGTAAACTACTAAAAATAGTAAGTTGAATATTTTTCATCATTACACAACTATTCTAACTCAAACTTTCAAGGAAATTGTATTTTAAATAAAGAGTTAATGGTGGTGTAATTTGTCTATAGCAGTGTTTCCCAACCCTGTTCCTGGAGGCACACCAACACTACATATTTTCCAACTTTTCCTAATCAAACACACATGAATCAACTCATCAACTCATTAGTAGAGGCTCCAGGACCAGAAATATATTGGTCAGATAAGGGGGACATCAAAAATGTGCAGTGTTGGTGTGCCTCCAGGAACAGGGTTGGGAAACACTGGTCTATAGCCTAGCTTTTTGCTCCATAGAGGTTATTTGTGAAGATTATCATGATGAACAATGTGTTAGAATCATAAACTTTATTCTTGGTCCCAGGGCTTATTTTCTGCAATAATCAAAACACCAATGAGGGTGGGTTGGCCTACATTTTGTTGGTTTGATTTTACCAAATGCCAAAGGAAGAGATGATACAAAGTTGAAATTGACGCCAAAGATGCTAAATTTATATTTCTACAATCTTAACTGAATTTTCATTTTGTTACTTTGTGCTGGTTTTTCTGACACATATTAGAATGCACTGCACCCTTCAGATTACTTCAAGTGTTTTGCACTTAATAGTGTGCAGGATCCTTGCTTTCCAGTGGAATTTGCCCATTACTTCGATCTCATCCATCACACTATTCAAGTATCCTAACCATATGAAAAATGTGCATACTGTGCACGGTAAATATAGTATATAGCACAGCAACAGTAGGGCTAGTATAGAAGCACACAGTCCCAAATATAACCTCAGACTTTGTGAACCAAAACATGGATAGAAATACAAAACACTTGCTTGAGACCTAGTCGCTTTATCCACCTTATTTTTAACACAAGACTGGAAACGAACATTTTTAAACTGAATGTGTGATTCAAATATTCCAGTTACACACACACACACATATGTATTTTTTACATTTTCTGCAGGTTTTTAAGGTAAATTTAAGACCCTTTTAAGTGCAAGTAAAGAATATGTAAGGAATATATTCTTTAAATGTCTAGGAAGCACACAATATAGTTGACAAAATTAGTTGTATTAGCAACACTTCAAAGTCTGAAAATACAAGAGATAGTTCATTACTTTTTTTTTTTAGAAGTAACTTTTACATTAACACTACAAAAAAAAAAGAAAAGAAAAAGTGCTGTCCTTTTTTCCCCAGTGCAAATGTCAAAGCAAAAGACTTGAATCAAAATACATTTGGAAAAATAAAAAATAAATATATATATATATATATATAATTCTTATTTTCTGAGAAGATTAAAATAAAAGCAAGTTTGATTAATACAACAAATATTAGCCAAATGGGTCAGAAAAATCAACTTGATTCAAAAGTTCATACTCCATTGACATATTTGCTCTTGTTTCAAGTGTAAACTTATTAAACTTCTTGAAAAACAAGACTTCTTATTTTTGTTTTCCATCTCAAGTAGAAATATTGTCCGTTTTCCAGTTCAAATATCTAAAGTTTTTGCAGTTCATGCAACATGCCAGGACTTTATGAATTTAAGACTTTCAGCTCAGATTTAAGAACTTTTCAGGCCTTAAATTGTGGAAGAGTGAATTAAGACACTTAAATACCTGCAGAAATCCTGTAGCAGTACAAAATCCTGTTTGCACAGCATACTGCTTTAAGACCATTTTTAAAACAAACTGCTTTGTTGCACAAAGTTCAAATTCACAGGAAATAGCTTTCACTTTTGGAAAAATAAGGTGGATATTGTTTTGGTCCACAACTGTAAAATTAAGAGCTTTAGACAGTGTAAGAACCGGTCATTTACCATAAAGTAGTTGTTAATGCAAAGTTATCAGGGTTTTGAAATCAAAGGTGTTTTGGCAAAACTACCACCATAACTCAAGTGAAATAAAATAGTCACAGCAAGAGTCTGTTTGAAGTTTGAAAAATTAACATTAATGTTAGCCAGTAAACGAGAACACTTCCAAAAATTTACAAATCATTTATTTCTACCAAAAACACTATAGGAATGAGATTTCAATGAGCAACATTGCTGGTCGCTAGCAAATATCCTAATTGACAAAAAGATTCAACTTAAGCATTATAATGGAAAAAGCAAGTCAAAAAAAACAAAACAAACAAACCTTAAAATCAAAGCTAACAAAAGTGGAAATTTCCAATCACTATTAGATGCATTACCCAAAACGCTGACATTCACGGGACTCTGGTGTTTTAAACGGCTCTCCTACACAATGCAACAACTGGAAGCAGAACAAGCATCTGGAAACATTGAGAAAAATTTACTCAAAATTGTTTTATTTCAAAAGCTCTGGCAGCTCCCGAACCTCATGTGGCAAATCCAGTAGACATGTAAAATACAACCATACAATACATTATTCAAAAAAGGTACCAAAAAGTACAGTAAAAATAACACTTCCATCTCTGGAAATGTGGACAAAAGGAAAATAAAATTAAAATAAAAATGTGGAAGTGTGACATTGCTTCCCCTATTCATCTGTTCTGTACAAATGGGTCATGATCTCGTCCGGTAAAAGGAAAGAGCCCGCAGGTGTGTGAACTGCTGTCGTTGTCACGGTCAGACTCCTGGTTTTTGGGAATACTTTAGTCCTGATGAGAAAGAGAGAGATGTAATCAATGAAAGGTTGGAAAACATTGAGAGAGAGAAAGAGAAAAAAAACAAAAACAAAAAAAACAAAAAACAAAAAGCAGTGTTTTGTATGCATTGAGCAGATTAAAAAGTACAGCAAAATATTAATCAATCATTCATTTAAACCTATTACAAGGATTAAACCAATTCAAAATAAATGTTACAAAATGCAGCCTTCCTTCAAAAAAAAAATTTCCATTTAATTCAATGATCATTGACGTTTCTTTGCAACTGTAAAATTTACTAGCAACTTCTGAGTGAAAATTTGTGTTTCTACACCAAAACAGAAGACAATGTCATTATTCAGCTCAAGTTAGTTCAACGCTGATTCAGTTCGTTAGGAGTGTCAAAGTTGCAAAATTCAATTATGAAAAATGCAATTCCACTATAAACAGGATTTCTTGAAGGTTTTATGAAGGTAAACCTAAGACGAAGTAAAAAAAAAATATATATATATTTTTAATAAATTTAAAAATAAATAAATTCTCTAGTTAACTGAATTCTCCAAATGTAAATGTCTTGCATTACCAACGCTTGAAACAAACTTCCAATCATCTCTATTTAATCATCTTTATTTTATTAATTGTTCCAATGTAAATATCCATAGATCCCTAAAATCAAGATACATTTACTTAATATTTACAAACTATAGTAGTCAACATTTGAAGTGGATCCAAAGAAAAAATAAAAATTTTTTTTTAAAAAGTTCAAAGTTGTCCTAAGACAAGAAGGGGTATTTTGGTTTTAGGACAACTTGATGAAAGCTTTTGATTCACTTCAAATGGATAAAACTTAATTGTAAATAAAACTTAACCGTTTCAGAAAACAAGACTTCATATCTTCAGTTTGCACCGCAAGTAAATCTTAAGGATGTTTAGATATTTGTATTGGAAAACAGACAGATACTTTTTTTTTGGCAATGCATGCCACATTTAATTAAAGGACTATGAATTTAAGATTTCTACTCTGATTTAAGGCTTTAATCTGTGAAAGTACAAAAAAAATGCTTAAAGATATGCAGAAAGCAGCTCTAAAGAAAAGTGGATGGCTCAATTCAAATTCTGTTCTCATTCGATAGTGTCAGAGCAGTCAAATCAATATTTTTAAGTAGTGTCTCTTAAACCCCAAGCAAGCATGAATAAGGAAACAAACACTTTTGATGGTCATACACTACCTGTTCTGCATGATCAGTATGGCTTGTAGCTACTCTGGTGGCCTCCACGCCTTGGTGTTTTCCCATAGCTTGTATTGCCCTGGTCTGGAGAAAAGTGTGAATGAGTGAATATGGAAGTGAAACCAGGATGATCATGAGCACGTTTGGAAGATGTTGACATACCGTAGTCATAACCACCACCATATCCATAGTAGCCAGAGGAATAGTCGTAGTTGCCATAGCCTCCATAACCGCCATAGCCCTGCTGGCCACCGTAGCCATAGCCTTGGTTCCCATAGCCCTGGTTCCAGTAGCTGTTGTAGCCCTGGTTCCAGTTCTGGCCCGGGCCTGAGGAAACAGACACCGTTACTCAAGGATTAAGACTGGGGTTTACAGTAATGCAATAAAGCAACTAAAGCATGCTCCTTACCCCCACGACCCCTGCCACGACCTCCGAAGCCTCCGCGGGCGCCATACTGCTGCTGCTGGTAGATTTCCTTGGGCTGGGCGATTTTGATCTCGCACTGAAATCAGAGACACAAACAGATGAGAGCAAAGCCAAACTCTAGCAGGTTAAATAAAGAAAACATCATCAATAAAAGCTCAAGTGTATCTAAGAATTTGACGCATACAAGGTCTTCCTTTCTGTTCATTACCTTGCTTCCGATAACATTATGGTATTTCTTCTCCAGGATCTTTTTGACGGCAGATTCCTCCTTGAATGTGATGAAGACAAAGCCCCTCCTTTTGTTCGTTTTTGGATCCATTGGAAGTTCAATCGTTTCGATCTACAAGCATCATAATCGAGGCAGCATTAATCATCAAGTCAGAAGACAAAAAACCAAGTGTTTTTATGCTCAGTGTCAAAACTCACCTCTCCAAAGGCCCCGAAGTATTCGCGGATCTTCTCTTCTGTGGTTTCAGGGTTAAGGCCACCGACGAAGATCTTCATGACAGGCTCTTTCTTTATGGCCATGGCTCTCTTGGGATCGATCTGTCGGCCGTCTAGCCTGTGTTCCTTTTGCTCTAGCACCTATCAAAAGAGGAGATGTGAACATCTGCCACCATGCAAGTGTTTGGATTCAAGGGAAGCGAAAGCATCCATACCTTGTCCACACTTTCTGCATCTTTGAACAAGATGAACCCAAACCCTCGTGACCGGCCAGTGTTTGAATCCATCTTTATGGTGCAGTCCGTCACTTCGCCGAACTTTGAGAAGTAGTCCTTTAGGTCTTTCTTACTGGTGTCCCAGCTGAGTCCTCCAACAAACATTTTACTGCACAAAAGAACAAATTGATGAGAGCCTGTATTAAGCCACAAACAAGAAGCAATCTTATAACAGACAAAAAGACTGCAACAGCTGAATTTCAAATCAGAATTTATTTATAAAAGCACCTTAAACACAGTGTGCCAAAGTGCTGTACAATTACAAAACACAAAATAGAAAGACTTAATACACACGTACATACACTTATAAACTGTTAAAAACACATCTGTAAGGTTCGTAATCAATGATATATGCTTTCATTAAAGTCATCAGCACACATTTCAACTTTAGCCAAAGAATTCCCAGCGAATAACTACATTACCCATAATTTTGCAGAAAAAGTAAATAAACTCAAAACTACCCAAATATATATTTTTGCATATTTTGCAATAAACTTCGTTTCTTTATAAATGAAAAAACATCTTTAAACCAAGTTTTATATTTTCCCACTCCTTTTTAACTCAACTGTCATTAATAACGCGTTACCAGATTGTAGTTCTTCCCCTCATTAAAGCCGCCAAATACACATTCTGTCCGATTTCGTTTAATTTACGGCTGGCTTCAAATCTGTTTGTAACGTGACTCACAATTCAAAGCTGGTTGGTATGATTTATTGCTTGTAATAAGATTTTTCAAAAATCCCTATGGAAAAATGAATGGGGGGGGGAAAACAAAAAAACCTGACCCTTGCTGAAAAGTGGGCGGGGATTATTGCGTGCTATAGGTTCGATACTAAAATCTGATTGGACGAGACCGTGTTCACTTAAACTATATTAAGACCCAGTTGCTCGGCAACCATAAACACAGTCTACAATTCGGCTAATGAAGTAAAATGCCATACGAATGAACAGGGTTTCATAAAGCGACTTTAGACAGCGCGTTTGTGATTTTAACGCTCTAAAAGGAGTTGATTCGTGTATCGGCAGATCAAACATCAGCTGCCACCCGCCAGCGCGCGATTCAACCCCAAACAGCCCTCATTTCCAACAATGAGCACAATAACCGGACAGAAGAACAGAACCAGAAACCCACCCCACCCCCTCTATTAAAAAAAAAAAAAAAAAAAGACACACGGCGCCAACAGAGACGGCTTCAAACAAAACGTCTACATTAAGTATGAAAACGTAATACAGCGCTGAATATTCATTCTCACCCGGCATCTTCCTCGCCCTTGCTGGCGTCGATCTGTCCTCCATTCTCCCCATCTGCGGCCTCCTCTGCGAGCTCTGCTCCGTTCAGACTCTCCTCATTCCCGTTCTCGGAGGTTTCCATGAACTGTTGCTCTGCGTCGGCCATTTTGGTAGCTTTAGATTACCTTTGAATTAGAAATGATTTGATTTAGTTTCACAATGCGAGATACTACGCTTGATGCAAGAATAATAGAGCAGCAGCATGGTTACGCCATCGGATTCAACGCAAACGCTCGATTTCAGTCTTAGCTTGCCAAAAGAACAAAAAACAAACGAAACCAGGCGTAAAGATGAGTTAGGAATGTATAAAGTGCAAGTGGCTCAAAACAAATAAGTAAAAAGATCCATTCATGCCGCGTTACGAAAGCTAAAGCAGCATGCAATGCTAAACTAGCTACACCATCGCATTTACTTTCTTTTTCAGCTACGCCGAACGCGTAAAACAGGCTTTTTTCGACTAAAACGCTGCCTTACACGTGTTCTCGTAAAACATAAATTAGCTCAACACAAGTAACCACGCGAATTAAATTTAAATTTACCGGCTTACTGTAAAATATTGGCGCTGAAAGAGCCGCTTTCCAAAATGGACTCTCGCTTACAGTACCAACTCGTGGCCACCTTTATAGTACTGGATGAGTCCGGTGGAATAAAACTAGCTGTGATTGGACGACAGTGGTTGACTAGGCAATGATAGCGTTCTTTAATTGGTCAGAGACGGTAAAGCACCGCCCATTATGGTTTCCTCCTGCGCACTTCTTTACTGCTGTAAGTTCAAACGGTTTAGCACGAGATGTTCCAGAGCGTGCACTATAAAACACTGTAGTGAAGGTGTTGAGCAATCAAACACAATGAATATAAGCGTGTATGAAACGATATACCCTCCTATAGTTTTAAAAAATGAAACTCGCTAGGCTTCCCGATCGATTTAAATGATTTCCACCAGTCGACGATGAAGGACTGCAGTCACAAAGAGAAAATTGTAGTAGCCTAAAGATAAAGCATAAAGATAACAGAATTTTTTACGACTTTTAAACAATCTTTATGACCATTTTAGGCCTGGAAAATCACCCCTAATATTTCCAGGTTTTCCTTGACTATAAGAGCCATGTACTTACACTATCCATGTATGAATTAGAAGAAAAGATTTTTTTAAATGATCATAGAGGGTTGTTTTTCCACAAATGTTTTTTGTTTTTTCACTGACAATAAAACTAATTCCATTTTGAATGGCTTGCAGAGACCAAAACTACTCATTGCTTAATTGTGGACGTAAGGGCATATTAACAGATATTTTTTATATACAGACTAATCATATGCATGATATAAATTTACTTCTTCTTCTGCCACAGTTTGCCAAATGGTTACATGTAGCATTAAGCATTTTATGGTTGCCTTAAATTGATCAAACTTCAAACTGATCAAGCTATATAGCTTCGAAGCTGTATTTCACTTTCCCAGATGAAAGGTAAATTATTTTAATATAATAAAACACTCAAAATTGAGAGTAAAAGAGACATTCCTGGACCTTAGGTTGTGGAAATAGTAATATTAATGTGACAAAGGGTTTGCTACTGTAGTACTATATAAAGACAAATCATATATTTAACCCAAAAATCAATTTATGTAAGAAACACAATCAGACAGCAAGTATATAAATGTGTCAAAGCTTTGCTCATTCATACATAAATAACTGCTACAGAATTCACAGATTTGAGCCTCTCTTTTCTACCTAACTGACCCAAACTGATGCAAAGCCTCATATACTGTATATACATAGATCATAATATAAAATCATAAGTATTGTAACATATAAGATCAATTTCATTAGATAAAGAATCATCAAAAGAATAAATGTATAGTGCATTGATGTAATACAAATTGGCATCAACACGAGAAAAACACTAACAAGGACAAGATTACTTTAATTTTTATCATTTTTTTTATTCAATTTTCCATATTTTCCATTCTGTTCTTGGAAATCTACATCTTTATCGGGTTCCAATGGTCACCTGCCAAACTCTGATCAGGTTGTCTGTGTATCCAGCAAAGAGAGTCTGAGGAAAAAATAAATATAGTGTAATTAATACAACCCTTTTTATTTGTCCAATTGGTTTATATATTTAAGATTATCCATTGCACACAATGCCACTGATCACCCAAAGATCCAGCACCAAAACTGACGCTTATTATCTGCAGAATAAGCTCATCTCTCTCTCACACACACACAGAGGTGACTGTGGCCTGCGGGAAGCTCTCACCTGTCCGTCAGCAGACCAGGCTAGAGATGTGCACTGGGGCGGCTCAGCCTTGCTGTTAGTGGTGATGACTTCCTGTCTGAGCTCATCAACGATGATCTTTCCCTCCAGATCCTGTGGAGACACAGAGAGACATGTCAGTAATGAGAGTGAAGAGTGACTGGGGTGCAAATGAACATCAAATCAAACCATCCAAAAGCCAAATATTCATTCAAGTAGATTCAAAATGCAAGTAAATATCTAGTTCACAATCAGTCTTTCCACAGAGTTTAATCAATTGACAGTTTGAACTGATTCACCTGAAAAATGGCTCTAATGCCATTTTTGTTCATTTTAAACTGAAAATAATTGCAATGTATATTAAAATGAACAAAGATAGCATTAGAGCCGGTGAGTTTAGGTCATTTAGGTGAATCAGTTCAAACTGGTCAATTATCACAGTCTTATCAAGTCTCTTATTAAGAAACCACACTAGATCCTAGTGAACTAGCAAATTACAGACCCATTTCAAATCTTCCGTTTATGTTTAAAATCTTAGAAAAAGTTGTGCGCTCAATTGTGTTCCTTCCTGCAAAAAAATGATATCTATGAAGAGTTTCAGTCAGGTTTCTGGCCCCATCATAGCACAGAAACTGCACTTGTTAAAATTACAAATGACTTGCTTCTTCTGTCAGACCAAGGCTGCATCTCATTGCTACTTTTACTTGATCTTAGTGATTAGTTTCCATTGTTATGCTGATGATACTCAACTATATATTTCAACAAGACCAGATGAAACTTCTAAATGATCTAAGCTGACAGAGTGTGTTAAAAATATAAAAGATTGGATGACCAATCATTTTCTCCTATTAAATTCAGATAAGACAGAGATATTACTTATTGGACCAAAAAACAGGTCACAGAACCTCCTGGATTACAATTTACATCTGGACAGATGTACTGTTACTTACTCTACAGACAAAAATTTGGGTGTTATATTAGACAGCAACTTGTCTTTTGAAAATCATATTTCTCATGTTACAAAAACAGCATTCTTTCATTTTAGAAACACTGCAAAGCTACGGAACATGTTATCTGTTTCTGATGCAGAAAAGCTATGCATTCATGACCTCTAGACTGGACTATTGTAATGCACTGCTAGCTGGTTGTCCTGCATCTTCAATAAACAAGCTACAGGTAGTCCAAAATGCAGCTGCTAGGGTCCTTACCAAATACTACTACAAAATACTACTTACTTATAAGGCCCTAACTGGTTTAGCTCCTGCGTACCTAACTAGTCTTCTATCATGCTACAATCCATCACGCTCCCTAAGATCACAAAACTCTGGACTCTTGGTAGTGCCTAGAATAGCCAAGTCCACTAAAGGAGGTAGAGCTTTTTCACATTTGGCTCCCAAACTCTGGAACAGCCTTCCTGATAACGTGCAGGGTTCAGACACACTCTCTCTGTTTAAATCTAGATTAAAGACACATCTCTTTAGCCAAGCATTCATATAATGTATCTCATAACCTTGTACCTCAGCTACATCTGATCAAATGCACATTATCATTCTTTTGCTTGGGTTGAACACGTCATTTTTGTCTCTGCTAATTTTGTCTCTGTTTGCTTCTCTGTTTCTGCTACGAGACTCACATCCTGAGGCAACTAGGAATCACGCAAGCTTCAATCTTGATCCGACCCTTACGAAGATCTGAGATGACCGAACACCTGAGATGAGATGATGCCAACACCCCTAGAGGACCTCAGATGATGCTAAACCTGGAACAACATACAAACTACCAAATTTTGCTATAAGTTTCATCACAACCTATAATCCCTGCAGTTAATAGTGTTCACCGTCTGTTTGATTACATGTAATTTAACTAACTGCATGATTTTCACTGTACCACTAATAACCTACTCCTAAATATAATGTAGAAATTAAATTTTCTGTAAAGCTGCTTTGCAACGATTTGTATAGTGAAAAGCGCTATACAAATAAACTTGACTTGAATTGAATTGACTCTGATTTAACGATTCATTTGTCACCACTGAAATAAAAGTTGTTTTTTTTATCTGGTGATTTCAATTAACCATCACTGAAAATCATTGCAATACATGTTCAAAACTGACAATATTGACTAATTGAAATAGCCAGTCAAAAATAACATTTCTAACTGGAGACGAATCATTAAAATTTGTCGATTTCAAATTGTCAATTTTTTGAAATGGATAGTTTGAACTGATTCACCAAAGTGATTTGAACTTACCAACTCTAACGCCGTTTTTGTCAATCTCAAGTTTAACATTTTTCATGACTTAAAATTGTCAATTTAACATGCATTGCAATAATTTTCAATACTGATTCATTGAAATCACCATTTTAAAACATTAAGTGGTGACACAAACAAATCGTTAAGGGTGTGTTCACACTTTGTTTGGTTCATTTGGTCCGAACCAAAAAGGAAAATGTTATATTTGGTCCTGGTCCGATTACCGTTCACACTGGCATTTTTGACAGCGAACCTAAAGGCATAGTGATACGTTCACAACCTGATTGGTCGGGTTGAATGACGTATATTTCATGAGGGAACTTACCGAACACCCCAAACAATAGGTGTGTTCGTCTTAAAGCGGCGCTGCGGGTGTATGATATCAAAGCACCCATTAACCGATCGGTTAAAGTCGAACACACCTAATGCCGTCTGCTGGACTGGACTAAGCGTGCTCATTGTTGCGTGTACATATTTTATTTTCACCACCTGCAAACTCACAACTCACCTCATCGTTGCTCCACGTTTGCCCTCTGCTCATTTTGTTTTGGTTACACCGCTCGTTCCATGTCGTCAAATCATGTTGCATAGCGTTGCATCTTGTCATTACTTCCTGTTTTTAGTTCTTTTAGAAGCATTTGGTCTGTGTTGCATTCATATTTCAATCGAACAGCACCAGAGTTCGTTTGGAAGCAGACTGAGACCCATCTTTTTAGTGGTCTCGGTCTGATTGTTTGGTGCACACAAACGAACCGCACTAACAGAGCAATCGCACCAGAGTTCATTTTAAACAAACCAAACATGACAAGTGTGAACACTACCTAAATCAGAGTCAGTTTTTTTTTTTAAATGGACAGTTTGAACTGATTCACCAAAAAGAATAGAACTCATCAACTCTACTGCTATCTTTGGCAATTTTACATCTAACATGCATTTGCAATAGTTTCAATGCTGATTAAATGAAATCATCAGTTGACCAATATGAGTTTTTCGATGAATAATGCAGATATAAAAAATTCAAATACTAGCTGACCATCTAACACA
Source organism: Tor tambroides (assembly GCA_021397915.2). Taxonomy (NCBI): domain Eukaryota; kingdom Metazoa; phylum Chordata; class Actinopteri; order Cypriniformes; family Cyprinidae; genus Tor; species Tor tambroides. The sequence goes on along the minus strand of JAFVLL020006484.1, from coordinate 19,184 downwards.
ACAAAGTTCACAAAATAAACATACATAGCTGAAAGTGAGTTATGATATATGAGGTAAAAAGGGTGAAACTACAATAAATTAAAGCATCACCAAATGGACACCATCCTGCTGTTAAACATGCTTTGATGTGAAAAACCAGTGATAAATCACGTGTTTAGGACAGAAAGCTGATGGTACCCAGATCTTGATGCTCGGTCCTGTGGCGGCACACAGCCAGTATCTGTTGGGACTGAAGCAGAGCGCGTTGATGACATCACCACCGTCCAGCGTGTACAGATGCTTGCCTTCGTTCAGATCCCAGAGCATGGCCTGTCCATCCTGAAGACAGAGACACAGAGAACGTCAATCCACCATCTAAATGATAAAGTCAGGACACAGAACTGCAGGAAATAATGCATAAAAGTCAATATCAATCATTGGCCTTTAAGATCAAGTTGAAACGGTTCTGTCCTTTATCACCATTCCACACACCAGTATTATTTTAGTATCGCTGACATACTATTATAGTTTTTGTTAATATTTTGAATTAGATTATGTTTATATTTTCATAAATGTTAAATCTAAAAGAAACGTATCCTAGGTTCAGATTATGACCCTAAAACAGGACCATGCAAAGTGAAACCGACCTTTCCACCAGAGGCACAGAGGGATCCATCAGGGGAGACGGTGACGGTGTTCAGAAACCCGGTGTGTCCAATGTGATTGGTCTTCAGCTTACAGTTGGCCAGATTCCACACCTGAAAGAGACAAAACACTACGAGTGAAGAGACTGTCCACAATAACGTTCCTTAAGAACCTAAAAAAAACATACTGTTTTAAAGGCTGACGCTTAAATGCTTGAGTTTAATGTTAAAAATAAACTGTATTTGTATGGATGTGTGTCTAATAACAGCTAGTCCACAGAGCTGACCTGATCCTGATTTCAGATCATAAACATTAGGTGCATTCTGGCTAGTGTTGCTTTCATCAAAAAACGAGACTAAATGTGGTTTACAAAATAAAAACTATGCTAAAATGTCTCTTCATTTTCGTTGACCAAAACGAGACGAAACGAAATGTTATAACGTTATTTCGTCTCGTTTAGTCGCGTTATTATTATTATTATTTTGCAGTATTTCTGTTTCCTGTGTCTCACTTCAGCGGCTGCATCAGGTCGCACTGCGCAGACGCAGGCGACGTCACTTCCTCAAGCCCCACTCGCGGCATTATTTAGAAGACGACAACAAACAACGTTAAGTCTGACACAGAGAAAGGGACCGATGGCCGATGGGGTCGTCTTTGGGAGAAAATGTATGCGTGTGTACTTCTAACATGTTTAGTTGGTAAAATAAATGTTGTAAATTCAAATCAGAGCGTCTTCCGTGTCTGGAATGGATGTATTCTTGAGTCTATAAGGTAACAATAATATAATAAGATAACCTTGTTTGAAATGGGTTTGGCTAAAAGAAAATTTTGGTTTCGTCTATACTACTAGTACTTATACTATATTGACGGGGTTAAATAAAATTGCATTACTAAAAAGAGACTAAAATACAATTTTCATTGACTAAAAGTCATCAGTTTTCGTCGACTAAAACTAGATGAAAATAGTCATGGATAATTCTGACTAAAATAAGACTAAAATGCTCAGACTTTTAGTTGACAAACTTGACTAGACTAAAAAGAGTATGAATGTGACTAAAACTAATAAAAACTAAAATGACAGCTTCACACAAAGACTAGACTAAAACTAAAATTAAAACAGGCTGCCAAAAACAACACTAATTCTGACCAATGAAAGGACAGTTTACTCATGTGACTTGCATAAATGCATTTTGGAACACTCTGAAATGTTACCAAGAAGAAAACGCAACATTGTAACAATTTAAGTCATTGTTTCAGAACAAACCAAGAGAAAACGCCTTTAAACGCCACTCAGCTCTCACTTTGACCATCTTGTCCCAGCCGCAGGAGACGATGATGGGGTTACTGCTGTTGGGAGAGAAACGCACGCAGGAAACCCACTCAGTGTGACTCTCGTCCTGAGGAACAACACAAACATCTCGGCTCAGACAACAACTTTATCCCTGTAAACCCTGACATATCAAATAACAGTCAATTATTTCAGTCATTTATTATAACATAAAATTTACATGATCAAATTTGATACATCAGAATTTTATGCAATTTGGTGCAGATGCTGATATTTACATGAACAAAAAGTGATGAAATTTTGATGCTTGTGATGTAAATCAATGACATCTTTATAACAGTATAACAGACTACTTACAAAAAATGATATAAATATCAGTCGTCACTCTATATCTCCAATAATATGTCTTAGTAAGGTGAGATTTTAATGCTTAGTTTGATGATCCAAACATATAATGCAATACAACACAAGAATTGAGAGATGAACAAATAAATGTTCCTCAAAACCCTGATGATCAGATTTGAAACTCACTGATTTTTCTAAAAAACTATGTCTGGATAATCAAGTAAAGCCAAGCTGCTTCAGTCCAGTTCATCTGGAAATATTACTAAAGTTATTCTTACGTTCACTTTATAAAAAACAGTAAAGATTTGACAGCAAAAAAACACGTGAAACACCAGCTGTAGGTGGACATTTACTTGTTAAACGATCAATCAGGCGACAGAAGGCATGGAGTAGACTGTATGTGACAGGTTTTTCAGCAAAGCTTTGATCATGTGGATCATTTAGAAACATGCGTATCAAATGTGATTCAGTAGGATTTATGTGTTTAATCGCTTTAAAACAAGACCAGGCCTAGATAACACTGCTAAACGACCTCATTTTCAACAAATCTCAGCTCTCACCTGAATGGTGTACTTGCAGACGCCCAGCGTGTTCCACAGCTTGATGGTTTTGTCCCGAGAGCCGGACACAATCTGCCGGTTATCAGCGGAGAAGGCGACGCTCAGCACGTCTTTGGTGTGGCCCACAAACCGGCGGGTCGTGGTTCCGCTACAAACAACATTTGAAGATCAAAGTGAGTTTGAGGTCAGTGTTGCCAACTTAGAGACTTTGTCGCTAGATTTAGTGACTTTTTTCCCAAAAAAGCAACTAGCAACAAATCTAGCGACTTCTTGGACAAACCTTATTTAGGTTTCTGAGACCCGCCGGTCCTGCAGCACGAGCGCAAAGTCTTGCTTTGCCAGCGCACACACACCTCTCTCTCTCTCTCTATTTATCTGCATCTGCTCTGTTCAGCGAGTGGCTGAGGAGCAGCGCTTTCAGTTAAAAACAGATATTCTGTTGCTTCTCACTCTATTTTACATGCGAGTATATAGCCGAAATCACAGCACAGCCATTGTCTTAATCGTATGTGTATTTGATTTCATTAGACAATGTCGTGATTAGGATTTTAGTGCAGATTAATATCTTCGAGAGCTGGTTAGATACTCTTAATGAGCCCCGTTTTGGTCACTCTAATATTCATCCCATTGTCTGACAACAGAAACAGTAAAATATTTCAATAAAAAACAGTTTTATTGAGAATTTGGCTGCATTAAAATGCAGTATGTGAGCACAGAGAGGCAAGGCAATATGACGCACTGACGTCATGAATATGCTAATTAGCTTATGACATCATCTAGTGACATTTAGCAACTCTTCAGGCGGGGTTTAGCTACTTTCCATTGAAAGAAGTTGGCAACACTGTTTCACGTCATAAATCGACAGCATTTAAAGTGCAGCATCTGTCCCATACTCACGTGGTGAGGTCCCACAGACGCAGAGTCCCGTCCCACGAGCCCGACAGAGCGAACTGACCGTCCGATGAGATGACCACGTCGCTCACGAAGTGTGAGTGTCCGCGCAGGGCTCGCTGAGGAATGCCGTAGTTGGTCTCGTCGCGGGTGAGTTTCCACATAATGATGGTCTTATCTACAGAAACAAGAGCACAGATAGTACAGCAAGTGACAAACTACTAGTTACTAGCTGTTCAAACACTGCCAGGACAAACATGTGGCTTTATCCATCAAAACATTCCTCAAAATCAAAAAAGCATCATTAAAAGCCATTGCATGACCAACTAATGCCAGAAAACACGCATTTAAAAGTGACACCTGGCTAGGTAAATTGTTAATATTAAATAGTTAAGGCAGAATTTAATAGAAGTAGATTTTTTTGATTTCTGAGTAAAATATTGCAGTTAAAATTATGTAGAATACTTACCAGTGTTGGACTCGTTACTCAAAAAATGTAATTTATTACTCGTTAATAATTACTCCTTTCAAAGTAATATTATTACTTTACTTGTTACTTTCTGGTAACAGTAATTAGTTACACTACTAGTTACATTGCTTTTCCTTCACACCCCACAGAAGTTGTAATTGCGTATCTTACCCAAAAAATTCTTCTGAAATGTTACTAATAATATATTTCTGCCTCATCATGTGACCAAAATCCACATTGAATCACAGTCAGAAGTTATTACAAATGCTCAGTCATGAAAATTATGAAAATCTAGGAATTATTGGATTTCAAAACAGTAGGGGATGGCAACTGTAATAATATTACAGAAATTTTATTAGTAATTCGTTACACTACTAGTTACTGCACAAAGTAATATTATTACTGTAAGTAGTTACTAGTAACATATGTGTGTTTATATATATATATATATATATATATATAT
>JAFVLL020006484.1:0-14444 GCA_021397915.2 Tor tambroides | reverse complement strand
TATATATATATATATATATATATATATATCTTTTTCATTAAAATTTTAAATTAAGACATTTTATTTGCAACAAAAAACATTCAACATACGAATGAATTTTGAAGCGGCCATTAGTTTAATAATTATTACAATCATATATGAATAACAAGAATAAGACTACAAAATAAAGAGCCTCTAAATAAAAACTTAAATATTAAAAAAATACTTAAAGTATTAAAACACAAATAAAGAGTTTCTATATAAAGACTTAAAAAAAATATTAAAATATATTAATAATATAAAAAAAAAAATAAAGTTTCATTGATTGCAGTTCAAAATCATCCGAAAACACTGTACATTTAGTAAGGAAGGGACTTTATTCTTTATTAGATTAAAACTTATTTATTACCAAGAACATGGCATCACCATGGTATTTCTTAAAGTGCCTTGTACTGCCACGGAAAAACCATGGTAAATGATCTTTCTTTACCATGGTATTATCATGGGATAGCACCGCAGTGCTTGTTACGCCAGACAGCTGCAGTAGCTGCGCGGGATAAACAGTATCATCTGTCACCTCTGGACGCGGACAGAATCATGTCCGGAAACTGCGGCGTGGTGGCGATCTGGGTCACCCAGCCGTTGTGGCCCTTCAGGGTCCCTCTCACGGTCATCTGCTCGGTCATCTCGGCGGTCGGTCCCGGTCGATGGCTGTAGATTGAGTTGGATGGGCTGAAGAGCCGCTTTACTCAAGTTTACAGCGCAGGAAAAGGACCGGATCCACGCCGGAAGTTCATATTCATGACTGAGAGACGGCGCAGTGCATTGTGGGAGTTGTAGTCCGGATGCAGCCGCTTGACGTCGTGTTTTTTTTAATGGGTTTTGGATTAGGATTTTAAAATAATAATGATAACAATATAGCAATAAAACATATTAATATACTAAATTATAATAATAATCATCATGACAAATTTTTCGTTTTTGTTGACCACAGTCAAATTCATCAGAAAACAAAGTACATGCATTTCTACTATTATATGACATCTAAAACACTTTGGTAATGGTTCGTGTGCCTCCACATTTTATCGACTCTTATTTTCGTGTTTTCCGCTTAAGTGAGAAAAACAGACAGAAAAATATCACCAGTTGTTTCCGCCCGGTTTCGAACCGGGGACCTTTCGCGTGTGAGGCGAACGTGATAACCACTACACTACGGAAACTTGGGTGGAAACAATGTATGGACTGCTGAGATTTGAAATGCGTTTGTTGGTAAACGGCGTTATCATGTGGTGATTCTATGTCATTACATAAGTACTAATTGGCGTATCTGACGATAGAAAAGTCATTTTTTAATGTATTTTTTTTTAATAATTGTAAAAATCATATTTATAGTTTATTTTATTTTCATTTATTTTATTTATACAGTATCATTTCTGTTTCTTGAAAAGAAAAAAGTCAATAGTGAAATTCACATTTGTAACAAATGTCCACAAGGTGTCGCTCAAGATCAACAGCGGCTCCAAAATTTATTTGGACGCTTCATTTACATAAAAAATATCTGAATGTAATTGGATTACCTACAAAATGACATTCATTTTGAGGAAACGAAGCATAAGCACATTTTTTCAAGCAAAAAAAAAAGAACTTTTTTTTGTTTTAAGTGATATGTAGTGTTGAAGACAAAAACATAGTGGCACTTAATTTTACTTCTTTCCCCCTTTAGATGAAATCCGTCATAACCCCTCCTTCCAGAGCTTTTTATACCCAGTCAGCCCTAATATAATTATACGTCTTTCTGGTGAGGCGCTTTTGTCTTTGCCCGCGAAACAAAGCAGTCAGCAGCAGGCGCGAGCGCCAGCACATCTGCGTTCAGAGGGAGAGTTTGGGTCTCATGGAAACCACATCGCTTTCATGTGCTGCTCTCTGTCTCGGAGACCGACCGCGTTTCTAATATACTGCGGCCGCAGGCTTTCTCTAACGCTCAAAGAGATGTTCTCCTCCTCTTCCTGGCTTTCTATTTTGATTCATACCAGAAAAACTCAAAGGCAGGCTGGGCTTTACCTCAAACTCTCAGTGACTGGGACATCTGGGAGCTTGCTGAGTTCTCAACAAACGTTACATGTAAAGTTGTAATGAATAGCATTGTTTGCGATGATTAAAATCAAGCTATTCTGCTGATTTATGCAAAAAAGGCCTAATATTACCTAATTTAAGTAGTTATGAAAATGTTAATGTTCTGTGAGCGTCCAAAATTTCAAAAAGTTCAAACCGTTTTTATTTATGCGAACGTTCCATTTTATGGTTTTCCAAACATTATGGGAATGCTACATTCGAGTAAACGCGGAACGTTCTAAAACAATACTAACATTTAAAAAATGTTAGTTGAACATACAACTAAAATGTGTCCGGCAAAAAAAAAAAGAAAAAAAAAATCCTATAAATAAATATTTTTCTGTTAATGTTTTGAAGAACATTATTAGAGACGAAAGAACATTGCGTGAACTTTACACTAATGTTACTGGAAGAACGTTTGTTCATAACTGAGAGAATTTGCCAGAACGTTTCCTGTTAGCAGGGATATGATGCTGAGATCAAAACAATAAAACAATCAATAAAAATTTTTCGTCATGTATATCATGTATCATATATATCATAAAATAATGACGATGTTTCAAATGATCAATTTTAATGTACTTATCAAAATAAAAGTCAAATGTCAAAAGTTTTGGTTTTAATGACAAAAAGTATTCAAAATATATAATTTAACTTAAAATCTGAGTGGACAAAGAAGAAATCAGGATTAGGCATTAAATAATGTCATACATGAGAAAATGGACTGAGAATAGAAAGAATCATTGGCTCAGATGAGGACAGGAATCGTGTTTGTGCTGTTTTTCTGCAGATTAAGGGAGAATACAAGACTTCTTCACCTTACAAATGGTCTTCAAAAGCAAAAATGCCATCAAATGCATAATTTTGTGAGAAAGCGTGACTTGTTCAAGCAAAACAGACACCATTTTTGGAATCGGCAGCTCAAAATTAGTAAGAAACGTTGGATTTCATTCAAATAAGATGCATGTCAGAAAGCATTTCACAGAGTTTTGGAATCTGGTTAGTTTTTATTTCTGGAACCAAAGAAACACGAGCGTAGACACTAGCAACAAAATGCATGGATGTTGATTCAGTTAGCTCTCAAAAGTAAAGCCAATGCAGTGACATTCAAAATTCAGAAGTGAAATCTTTTGTTGGGTTCAGGTGAGGTTGTTTCTGGAGTTCTAGCTGCTGTTCTTTGGACCACACAGACCGTCCCAGTGTTTGTACCACAGTGGAAAACTGCACCATTTCTCTCCCAGCTGACAGACCTCCACTTCTGCACGACACGTTTTAGGTCCTGCTGAGATGAATGAAATCAAACTAGTGGCTATGTCTGGATTAGTACTGCAATATTTTATATGCATGCTGTGCACAGTATGCAAATTTGTAAGCACAGAACTACCACAAAAGCACTGTATGCAACAGTATGCTGCGTTGATTAATATATCCCAGAATATAATGCACTTGACCTTGCATTTCCAATATGATGATGGATAGCAATCTTGATAATGACTCATTATTTGATTTGACTGCAAAAAGACATTTTTAAACATTGGATTAAAAATGCAAAACATTTTTTTTTAATGAAATTCTGTTTTAATTCCATTTTTCTTTTGGTTCCTTAAAATAATGAGTCAAAAGTTTAAAAGGAGACAGCTGATTTTACTTTCGGTTCATTCATCATGATGGAAATGTAAGGTCAATTTGAGCTAATAAGATTTCTTAATGTTTTTGGAAGTCTCTTCTGCTCACCAAGGCTGCATTTATTTGATCAAAAAACAGTAAAAACGGTAACATTGTGAAATATTATTACATTTTAAAATAACTGTTTGCTATGTGAATATTTAGTAAAATGTAATTCATTTCTGTGACGCAAAGCTGAATTTTCAGCATCATTACTCCAGTCTTCAGTGTCACATTTTGAACCCCTGTCTTCTAGTGTCCACTCACAAGCTTCCAAAACCCCCCTCTGTCCCTCATTATTCATCTCTATTGTGTTAGTGAAACACGCTGAGACAGTGAGTGAGAGTCAAACACGCTCTCTGAAAACATTACGCTTCTGAAACAGCAGGTACAATAGAGTTAACGAGTGAGAGGAAACTATAATCTGACTATGAAATCCCCAATCATCACATCAACCTCAAACCCACATAAAACATGCAACAGAAGGGTGATATTTCACTTAGATAAATAGATAGATAGATAGATAGATAGATAGATAGATAGATAGATAGGAAGATGGATAGATGAATGGAAAGATGGAAGTATGGAAAGATGCAAAAACAGATAGATTGATGAATGGAAAGATGTAAAGATAGTATGAATGGATGGATGAATAGACAGAGACAGACAGATAGACAAATAGACAGATTAGATAGATAGATAGATAGATAGATAGATAGACTGATGTAAAGACAGGAAGATGGATGGAAAGATAGAACGATAGATAGGTCATAAAATTTTTATCCAATCACTTGAGCGTGTTCTCTTTCAGATGTTCTTTGGCAGTAGAGCCACTGTGAAGAGCAGCAACACTTTTGACCAATCAGATTTCTCTAAATAAAAAAAGATTTCCTGAGTTCATCGCTCGCATCCTCTGAGGAAACCAAAGAAACAATGTAGAGCTCTGTGGGCTGCGGCCCATTGTGACATCATCAGTCGGGGACATTGTCGTCATGGGGACGTTGGTCTGAAGAAACCCCACACAGGAAATTTTCTCACAATGGCCTTTGTAATCTTATCAACTCCACCAAATACACTCAGACCTTGAGTCACGAGTCTTTTTAAAGTCTGATCCCGAGCGTTTTCTCATTCTGTTGGGCAGGGAAGGGCTGGAAGAGAAGATCCCTGTGAGGTTAATTATTAGTTTGGATCTGACAGCACATTTCCTGCGTCAACTCAGGATAGAAAATATTCAACACCCTCTATTGTTTCTCGACGTAATGATAACAAATCAGCCACAAGGTCCCTTACTCAAGAACACAGTCATTCACACACGAGCGTGTTGCTCAAGTGCTGATTATCAGTGTCACAGACTGTGAATATATATCAATCACATCCAAATAAATCAAGACAAATGAGCATCAAAAGTGCTAAGATTTTAAAAGAAGAGAAATACTGAAAAAATGCAAAAAAAAGAAAGAAAGAAAAAAGAAAATCTTTTCACCATGTTTTTGTGGTTGTCTGACATTGCACAGCCAAGAAAACTGTCAAAAACATTCCACCACAATCAAATTATATTTTATAATAATAATAATAATAAGCTTTATTTTATACAGTGCCTTTAAAGTATAGCTTCTCAAGGTACTTTACACAGAAAACAGAGATAAAAATACAAAACATACAAAGCAAAAACAGTTAAAACAATCAAGTAAATGCTAACCTAAAAAAGTATGTTTTTAGATTTAGACTTTAAAAGTGCATCAATTCTGTGCATGAAAATGCCCTATCCCCTACACTTCGCAAGCGTGTTTGTGGGACAGCCAAAAGACCAGTTTGGGAGGAGCGCAAGTGACACTCTATAGGAGCATATAAAGTTAAAAGGGCAGATAGAGGGGCCAGGCCATGCAATGCCTTATACGTAAGCATGAGGATTTTAAAATCAGCACGGAAACTTGAAGCCAGAAACCTTGGGGTTGTGATTGATGATAAGCTGAATTTCTCAGACCACATTGCTAAAACTGCCCAGTCCTGCAGATTTGCTTTATACAATATTAAGAAGATCAGGCCCTTTCTTTCGGAACATGCAACACAACTCCTTGTTCAAGCTCTTGTTCTGTCCAGACTTGACTATTGCAATGCTCTTTTGGCAGGTCTTCCAGCCAATTCCATCAAACCTCTACAATTAATCCAAAATGCCGCTGCAAGATTAATCTTAAATGAGCTGAAAAGAATGCACGTCACACCTCTGTTCATCAGTTTGCACTGGCTACCTATAGCTGCTCGCGTTAAATTCAAGGCATTAATGTTTGCCTACAGAACCACCTCTGGCTCTGCACCCCTTTACCTAAATTCAGATGTATGTGCCTCTAGAAGCTTGCATTCGGCAAGTGAAAGACGCATTATTGTGCCATCCCAAAGAGGCACAAAATCACTTTCACTGACTTTTTCATTAACTGTTCCCACCTGGTGGAATGACCTGCCCATGCAGCTCAATCCGAGCAGCTGAGTCCTTAGCCATCTTCAAGAAACAGCTAAAAACACATCTCTTCCATCTTTATTTGACCCTCTAACTCTAACACTCTCTATTCTAATTCTATTTTATCTATCTGTCTTCTTTTTATTAAAAAAAAAAATACATTTTACCCTCTATCAATTGCATATTTATTCTCTAACTGCTAGCTTTTCTTGAAAAACTAACACTAGGTTTCTTTTTTCTATTCTATCTACTTGTTTCTTATTAAAATAAAATACTAGGTTTCTTTTTTCTATATTCTATTAACTCGTTTTCTTTAAAAAAATTAAAAAAAACCTTTCTACGTGTACTGCATTAGGCTAACCAAGACTTGTCACAGCACTTGCATGTTGTTGCTCTTTTGTTGGTTTTGATTGCTTCTATTGTCCTCATTTGTAAGTCGCTTTGGATAAAAGCGTCTGCTAAATGACTAAATGTAATGTAATGTAATGAAACTGACTATAAGCCAGTTCCTCAAAACTGACCTCAAAATTGGGGTGATGTGTTCTTTCTGACTCAAGTCAGGAGCCTAGCTGCTGAATTTTGCACATATTATAATTTGTTAAGTGTGGTATTAGGAACCCCAGCGAGAAGTGCACTGCAGTAGTCTAAGTGAGAAAAAACAAAAATATTAATAAACCTTTCAGTCACAGGAAAAGTCTAGCAATGTTTCTGAGATGAAAAAAGGAAGTCTGAACAGTATGTTGAACGTGTGGATCAAAAGTCAAATTTGAGTCAAATATAACTCCTAAATTTTTTAGTTTAGTTTGAAACTCCAAAACAGCCATCTACGTTTAATATTTAACATTTTGAGCCATCGAAACTTTTGATCTCAGATATACAGTGTGAGAGAAAAGACATCCACATTTAGACCAGGCTTAGAATGAATATAAATCATCTGCATAAAAGTGATAATTAAGCCCGAGGGACCATAAGAGCAATCCAAGTGGAAACATATAAATAGTAAAAAGTAAAGGGCCTACAATTGAACCCTGGGGGACACCAGTAGGGACAGAGCCAGTCTCAGACCTGCAGCCACTCATAAAAGCAAACTGGCAGACGATCAGAGAGATAAGATCTAAACCAGGCTAAAACAGAGTCAGAAACATCAAAAACCATTTTAAGACAATTAAGTAAAAGGTTGTGACTGACTGTATCAAAAAGAGCACAAAGATCAATTAGAATAAGGATGGAAAGACCAGGATAACTAGATGAGCCCCAGAGACTGATCCCCAGTGAAGACCCTGTCTCCTAGACGGCCATCGGGACAAGACCACAGGAACCAGATGAGTCTATTGCACAATCTGACTCTGCTTTAGCCTAGATTTAAACTGCTGATTTTGTCTGGCCAGAGGAGAATGACACTATTTTGACACACTATTTCCCCGTCTAAATACTGTAAAGCTGATATAAAGCCACCCAGCTTTATATCAAACTGATGTAAAGCTGATTTGACACAATTTGAATTGTTAAAAGTGCTATACACATAATAGTGACTTGACTTGACTTGAAAGAGAGCCAGAGTCTGAAGCTATCAGCAGATTATTGGTGACCCTGACCATAGCTGTTTCTATACTGTGAAGTTTTCGAAACCAGACCAAAGGGGCTCAAAGAGATTATTAACAGTGAGGTGATTGTGCAGCTGCAAAGCCACAACACATGCTAAAATGTTGGCCAGAAAAGGAAGATTTGAAATAGGGCTCTAATTGTTTAAATTTTCCAAATAAATGTTATTCTTTTTTGTAAAACAGCGACAGTTCTCAGTGCTGCTGACACAACACCAGTGCGCAAAGAGTCATTTATAATACTGAAAATACCCAGACACAAAGAGTTAAAACAAGACTTAAATAAGCTTTTAGGGATGGGATCTAGTGTGCAAGTGTTGACTTTCATATGTGATACGATACCTACTTACTAAGCAGGCCAAAGTCAATTTGAGAAAAACTGAAAAAGATGTCACTTTCATGTTTTCGTAAGTTTCAAGCTTCAACAATGATGCTTAACAAGTTTGCATTCCTTAACTTGATGCAGTAGCTTAACATTAGATGTTGACAGCCTCTTAAGGGATTTAAAAGTGCATTTAGACCCCGTTAATGTGGGTCTATATGCAAAAGCACTAAACGAACTGTGCTTTCAAGGGTGAGTGTAATTGAACACTCACAGGATCTCATCACTGCCTTTACTTCAGGCCGATTCAGACTCTGCGTCTGTTTGCCTGACGCCAGACGGCAGCTGTACTCATGCCCGACACCTAAAAAACACAAAACAGACAGGTAACATAGATGGAGTGAAGATAATGGGAAATGTAACGTAATGTAGGTAACATGCCATCACAGGACTACGTACATTACAAAATGATTTATTTATGCCTCTGCAAGTTTTTAATGCCTCTTATATATTTGTCGACGTATATAAATGAAAAATTGATGATCTGCATCTGATAACCAGCTTGAGTTGTTTTTTTTAATTGATGCACTCATATAGACCCACATATATGAAATAATAAATCATAACACACTAAATCATTATGAATATCATAAACGTCACATACAATCCATTGGAAGAAAATGCTTAGAGTTGAACAGATAGATGATTGAAAAAAAATCAATACGTCAGTGGAGAAAATAACATACATTATGAAAGATCAATATATGGCATTTGAAATTCATTTATGATCTTTCTGAGAAGTGAAGCTTGTGCTTGAAGTAACAGATGAGTGCAGGAGGTGCAAAGCAAATGTAAAGTGGAGGTGTGCCTCTCTTAAAACATTTTAAATGTTTAAACATTTAAATGGTGTGTTTATGTGATAATGTTTGTCTGTGCCAAAATGGTTTCAAGGTTGTCATTTATTTTATGTTTTTAAAAGCCATGTTTAAAATCAATAAAACATCATTTATAATATAAAATTATGAATATAAATGTATACATTTTTTAAATAAATACATTATTTATAAATAAATTATAATAATAAATTATTTTAAAACAAAACAAAACACAACAGATCTGGTTAAAACTATGTATACTAAAAATATTTTAAATACTAGTTAATACAATGATATATAAAATAATTATAATATATTTTAATTAAAATATATTTTGAATTATAAACAAATTATAATAATACAGTATTTGAAAACAAAATAAATAAACCTGATTAAAATCAATATAAAATAATGTATAATAAAAAATATTTTAAATACCATGAATGAATGAATCAAATCAATCAATCAATCAATCAATGAAATCATTTAATAAAACTGATCAATAAAATTACTTATAAAAATACTTTTAAATAAAAAAAAACTGGTTAAAACCAATAAAATAGGCATAATAAAATATATATTAAATAAATAAACCTGGCTAAAATCAATATATTTATTTAAATATACATACATATATATATATATATATATTTAAAAAATATAATAAATTCCTAAATAAATAATTAAATAAATCTCTAGGCAGTAGCGGGAATCAGAGAGAGGCCGGTCTTAACAGGAACACTCGTGTTAACCTCTGAGCTCCTGGTCACATCACGTCATGTCTTGAACAGAGAAAGAGAGAGAGCGAGAGAGAGAACTTCTATATACGTAAACTTATTCTTTCATCTCTACAAGGTCATGTCAGCCCTGACTCGCTTAGTTTGGCTCCAACTCAAGGACATGGACGTTACAATTATAGTGCATGCAGGGAGTTGAGAGACAGAGACAGAGAGACAGAGAGAGAGAGGTTAATGTGCCCATTAACCAGAGACAAGCATCTGTTATCCAGTGTTACTGTTGGATTTCAACCAGGAACTGTTCTAAATCAGCAAGGTCCAAAGTGAAAAGGCCAAATTCTTTCTTTCATTTAAACTCTGCAGTAGTATTTTTATATGAGGTAGACCAGCATGCACAAACAGGAAGTTGAGACATGAGAGCATTATCAATATGCATTTACAGGATATTAAACTCATGCAGGGGAGCGATGTACACTTACACTGAGTGCCATTATAACCGACAACTAAATAACTAACGAACACAATGTGAGACACAATTGTCTCTCAGTGATCTTCAGCTCTCTAGATCTCACCTGTTTTCTGGTCCAGCATGTGAAAAGGGATCTTAGATCACTTAGTAACAAGATTTGAGGAGTCAAGCAAAGACTGCAGGAAACACAGAAATACATGCGATTCATTTTAGCTCAGCTCTTGTAAAGCTGGTGTTTGCATGTGTGGTCTAGTGCAATGACATCTGCTCTATATGAGACGTGACATTCAGACACCTCTGTTCTATACAGACATCAACCACCTTTACAAGAAATAACTCAGCATCACATTAATAGCTCAAACCTTCTGCTCCTGTGGTCATCAAACATCTGACCTCGTTCCTGTGAACACGATAAGTGTTAAATGTAAATTATTGCTCAAGATCTTCCTCTTTAGCTCAGCTGGCTTAACTGAATTATCAACCATGTATCAGCTTAGTTTCAGATGTTTGGAAAAGCCTCATTTGCTCCAGAATAAACCGATCTTCTGTTCAGAGCCAATGAGACGTTTAAACCAGGAATCATTTGGCTAACGAACACTCGGCATGAAACAGTCTTCAGTCGGCGCTGTTAGGAGCCAGTGCCCTGATTTGTGGCAACAAAGAATGAACGAATAAATAACCAGTGAATGGAAAAATGCCCCGATGTGACATCAGAGGGTCTGAGGAGCAAAGCACGCTGGGATTTGACCAACACAGGGCTGATGTGGAACGGCTCCAGATCAGTTCGGTGACAGTTTGATACATGCAAACTGTGGGAACGCAGAAATGTTAGCCAAATGTTCTGAGAACTGCAGTGATGTTATGAACATTTTACATAACTTTACATCACATAAATAGTTCAGTCCAGTCCATCAATTAACATCTTGTGAAGCCAAAAGCTGTATGTTTGTAAATCCATAATCAAGATGTTTTATCTTTAAACCATTTCTAAGGCTAAAATATGAGTCCATTATCCATAATAACACTTCCTCCAGTTGAAAAGCCTCTCAAAATCCACCCACATATTTGTTTAGGCTTGTAAACAGTGCTTGATCTGTGAAGATTTCTCTCCTGATTCAGGCTTTTACACTGAAGAAAACAATACTATGGATTATGGACTCATATTTTAGCAGTGGTTTAAAGTTAAAACACCTTAAAGATGGATTTGTTTCTTACAAATATTCAGCTTTTCTCTTCACAAGATGTTAACTGATAGACTGGAGTGGTGTGGATTACTTAGACTCTCATTCTGACGGCACCCAATCACTGCAGAGGATTATTGGATGAACTATGCCTTTAAGTTGGCCGACTTTATATAAAGTGGTGTACACACAAATAACATGACACAACAGACCTCAGATGAAACGTAGGAGAGCAGCTTATATTCACACTTCTGTTCTTTGCTTTTATTGTGGTTTCTCATTGGCACGACCGACCTGACCACATCTCACGACATTAGACTTCAAACCACCTTCAGAGCAAAGTGACTTACCAACAAGAGTGACGTTCACTTCCCAAAAATATAACCATGCCATTCACATCATTTAATAAAAATGAAGAAGTATATTTTCCCTTGCATATTTTTTAAAAATTGACACGGGTTTAACGTCTAAAAAAATTGAACTAACCTGGATATTAAAAGGAAAACATATATCTTTTAGACTAAAGCCTTACTGACCTTGACAGGCAGGCCTCTCTGTGATGTCATTTCCTGTTTCATAGCGTTCTTGTAACATGATAACAACAGGCTTCCTGCTGAACATCCTCCCTCCCTGAATATGATTTAACAGACAATGTTTAGAAATATTAATTAAATTTAAAATCAAAACTATTCCACTCATTTTTTAAATAAAGGCATATAGCCAAATAGAGATGCAAAGTAGGAAAAGTTGGAGTGAGTGAATGTGCGAGAGAGAGAGAGAAAGTAAATGAAAGGCTTTGGATAACTGTAATTGCTCATGAGTTTCTCTCGTAAGTAAATGAGGGGTTTCCGTCTGAACTCCCCCAGATCTTGCTTTCTGAGGCCTGCAGTGAACCGATCCAACAAGTTTGGCACAGAGACGGACTGCTGCATCAGAAAAACCAGCAAAGACACCATTTCTGCAGGATTCAATGACCTTTAATAATGCTGCTCCTAAAATTCCTTATAGGAGAAATAAAAATGAGCCAATAGTTATAAAATCACTTTTTTATTGTAGAAATTGGTACCTTGGCAAATCTGAGCACAGTTTGAGACATTGGCTCGAAGAAAAGTCCAGATAAAAATTGTGTAATTTAGTGTATTTATTATTATTATTATTTTGTTTTACTTGTATTTTAAATTATGCATTGCGTTGTGTTGTTTTTAAGGTAAAAGGAAATGTTCTTAAACTTTACAACAGAAAATTACAAGTACCTTTTCCGTTTTGATACAGCTTTTTCACTTATGAGATTTCGGAGGTCGTTTTCTGAGGAGCAGAAGCTGGATTCACGAAACACTCTAAGTGCTATTTTCACTCTTATGGATAAAAGTTATGAGTATTTTGTATTCTCAAAAAATACTTCTTAAGAATGTTCTTCTTAAAAATATCTTCTTAAAAAAGAAGTATCTTCTTAAAAATCATTGTAAATAGAGTCATTTTCTTTAAAAAAAAAAAAAAAAGATATACATACATACTTAAGAACATGTTTGAGAAAATTATCACAGAGTTCTGGGAATTTATTTTAAGAAATTCATTAACTTCGTCATTGAGTGGATTTTCGTGACTCCGGCCCTAGGAGAGACCTATGTAAAAGTCCCCATGTAACTATAAACTGCTATAAACAACACAACAATTTCTAACAATTAAGGAAGTGAAAAACCACGAATATATGAGTGACGCAGCATGAACTTCAGAAGTTATTGCAGGTTCAGGTATGTCATGATAACTGAGAAAAAAACCCCCACAGATGCCGAGTCCATATTTACACTCAGTGATCTGAGTTGCTTTCCATTTTAAATAAGGTTAAATTTATTCTTATTATATGACAATTACTGACTCATCTGTGACTGTTTTATTGTAAACAGTCACTACTTTCTATAAAACATAACAGATATCTCTATTAAAACTCAGAAATGAAAATTTGCTGAAAATGTGCTTACCGTCAGGCCATCTAAGATGTAGATGAGTTTGTTTCTTCATCAGATTTGGAGAAATGTAACATCAGTGTCTCAGCAGTGGATGCTCTGCAGTGAATGGGTGCCGTCAGAATGAGAGTCCAAACAGCTGATAAAAACATCACAATAATCCACAAGTAATCCACTCCATCCAGTCCATCTATTAACATCTTGTGAAGCCAAAACCTGCCTATTTGTAAGAAACAAATCTATTTTTACTTTAAATCGTTGCTTCTAGCCAAACTACAAGTCCATAATAACATTATTCGCTATATACTGCTCTTTAAATCTCGTTAAGTCTCTCTGATCAATAACATTTCCTTCCAGGGAGCTCTTGACTTCCTGGCTTTGTGGTTTTGCTGGCAGCAGTAAACTAAAGTCAGATTAGTAATCCATGATGAGGATTTCTGTACAACTACACCTGCCGTCCAGGTGGGATATGTGCAAACAGTGGTATAAACACCAGTGTGTCTGTGTGTGTTGAGCTCTGAGGCTGTAATGAGAGATTGTTTCTAACCCAGTCTGATTCATAACAGCTCTGTTTTCCCCTAAATTGTTTAACGAGTTTGTTGGCCCGTATAATCTTTAGGATTTAAACTTATTTGGCTTGCTGTCCACTGATGAGGGGCTCGAGGAAACAGCTTCAACTCGAGCTCCGATGTACCCCCACAAAGACTTAATATAGGATGATTACAAAGAGCTAGGCTATAACTAGTCACCTAGCTGGGGACTACTTTCAGGCGCTGCGTAATATCACCCATGGTACGGCAGAAAAGTCCCTTGATTATTACACCGGAATGAGAGTATAGTTCCTAGCCATATCGGCCTAGAAAATCGCAATTTTTCATTTTCCGTCGGTCTTAGTACACGATGTAACTACAGGAGAGTCAAGCTTTAAATAGTAAAATTATCGAAACTCTTTGGTCATTTTTGAGCGAGATGCTAATGGTCTAATCCTATTCAATGATCTACGCTAAAAGTGCTACCGCCAGACCCGGAGATCGGCTGAATGGATTCAAAAACGGTAAAACTCAACTGTTTAACTCTAGGGGAG
>JAFVLL020006482.1:0-25117 GCA_021397915.2 Tor tambroides | reverse complement strand
TCCGTCCCTTTGTGGCCGAAAGAAAGTGGCCATCTGTCGCCAGTTAGAGACTCCGTGGACCTGTTTGTACCCGCAGGATGGATTAACCCTTTCAATCACGACCGGCTCTTTCTTTAGCTACATCCCGTTGTCTTAATGCGGACAATTCTTTATGCGTGTCCATAAATTAGCTCATAAACACTCAGTAGGTTTTGTCACTAATTATCGGTGGAAATAGGTCCTGTCTAAAAGAATATAAATACGCCTAAATTATATAATAATAAAGATAACTATTATTATTAGGCTATTGTTATGTTATCATTAGTTGTACTTATTATTATTTGACGTATTATAATTAGGCGTATTTGCAAAAATAAATAAATAAATAAAACACTCGAATTTTATGCTGAATAATAGCCTATATGATTTTTGAGAAATTTGTGCATTGTTGGGGTGTTTGGGGGATTTGTCGCTAATCTTTTACAAATATCTCGTGATATTGATTGTAAACAGTAATTGCAAAGTCTGGCTCCAGACCCCTGTAATGAGCCCCCCTCTTTTCAACGCTGGTCGGTCGGCACGCGAGTCGCACGCG
This sequence comes from Tor tambroides, assembly GCA_021397915.2. Lineage (NCBI taxonomy): Eukaryota > Metazoa > Chordata > Actinopteri > Cypriniformes > Cyprinidae > Tor > Tor tambroides. The sequence goes on along the minus strand of JAFVLL020006482.1, from coordinate 24,543 downwards.
TACTGACAAAAAGCCTGTTTCACGGCTCACTAACCTGATCCAACGTCCGAAATCTGCTGTTTTCTATTCAATTTAATATCATTGCCCCTCCAACCCCCCTAAAAAAAGATAGACCAACGTGATGACCGTTGAAAAGGAGAGAACATAAATGAGGGAATAACTATAGACAATGGCATTTAAACCCATGTGGGGCGTTTGCGCTTTGAGGAAATTAGATATAATAGACTATTTGTTATTTGTTTTTTGTTTTGTTTTGTTTTCTGGAATTATTTAAACACCTGACAAGTAACAAAACCTTTTTTATTATAAAAGTGGGTGCATGATCTAAACATACCTCAGTTAATAATGCATTTATTTGTTAGGTTTGAGAGCATTGTCTTTAAAATATTGGTCTTTGCGATTTATTTTTCCGTTATAGAATCAGATCACCGAACATATCCAGAAATGAGTATAATTTAAGCTTGCTCAGCTTTGAATTTATCAACTTCATAAGAGCGTATTAAAGATTTTTGCAGGTTTAAATTCGTTTCGTTGAGGTAGTGCAATTATTTTTATTCTCTCATACGTCTGTGTTGAGTATCTCGTCTCTATCTTCCTATGCTGTTTGTTCATGCGTGAAAAATATTTCATTTCCATTGTTTGCTTATCAGTGCTTATCTCTCCTGACATCTGTTAATGGCCTACCGCAGACATTTGATAACCAGGTAACCGTGAAGTGTCCACGAACACTTATGGGCTCTGAGTGCAGCTAATCTTTCTCATAAATATCGACAAGTTTGTGCCGGTCAAAGGTCCGAAAGGAAGCCTTCTGTTTGCCTGTGTATATCTCCCTGTTGCCATGCAAACCACGAGATGTGAGGAGAGTGATTTCAGCACCACTGACAGCAACTCAGTGGACTTGGGTCGCATTTAGTTCATGCTTTTGCATTTCTCGTTTCTTCAGCATCCCACACATTGCCACTCTTTACGACATAAAAATATAGGCTACAGACTCTGTATGATGTCATATTACATTGCAAGTCTTTGCACAGATTGATAGCCTACTTTCCTTGACTTAATACTGAGGTGAATAAACAAAGGGCTAAGGTTAAAATTATTGCTTAAATTGATAGGCTAGTAAAATGTATTTGCGGTTATATTTATAGGCTATATGTATTTCAGGCGTTATTCAATGACTTTGAGTTTGAGGGGATCGACTTTGTAAAATATCGTAATCGATAGCTAGCTCGTTTGTCGCCCTTAGCACAATTATCCAACTGTCACATATCTCGAAGATGTTAACATTTTTTCCTCATAAATATGTGAGGTGCTAATCTACAACAATTAACTATTTATTTATTTATTTATTTATTTATTTGTTTGTTTGTTTGTAGCGTCTGATAGGCCTATAGGCTACAAACCGAGAACCGTGCTACGGTTAGGTACCGGCAAAGGTGAATTTTGTTCGCGAAAACTAACTTGTATTCTAACTTTTGTGTTTTTGTGTGTTTGAAAAGCATAAGCTACTTGTGCTATATTAAAAAATATATATATATTAAGGAACAGAAGTAGGTCGCTTCCTGTAAGCTTTAACGCTTCATCTAAGCTTCCGCTCCCGACACAACCCAATACGAGGTCACGCCAATGATATTTATTAATTATTTGACCTTTAACGCCCTCTGCTTAAACCAACAGACCTTTCCTCCGGCTGGAACAGTGGATCCAAACCAAATCTCTCTCTGCTTGAATGGCTCTCCCGACTGAATAAATCCCTATCTCTTATTTCATTGCGAGTTGCTCTAATTACTTATGCAAAAATGCAGATTTGTATTAATTAGTTTGTCCGCTGATTAGTTCTGTGGTATTTTGGCGCAATAAATCATGCAGAGGTACTCGTTTTGGCTGGTGACCCTTCTGTGCAGCTCTGTGGATTCAGTGTTTCGCTAGTTCAAGGGCTCGTTTGGGTTGCAGGTAAGGCCACCTGCTGCATATGGGGCCAGTGCGGCCTCTCGAGGCAGTCCGCTGCTCGCTTCAACAGCATTTCAATTCTCACACATTTAACAAGAAAATAAACGGCTAACACTGGTAAAAACATTTCCTTTAACAAGTCGTTAATGTTATATAGCCTAATAAAAAACATCAGAAGATCATGTACGATAACGTATGAACATATTAATCTATTTGAGCCAATGATCTGTGTGGCATACTAATTAAATAGAATGCCACACAGCATTCTTAATAATTCACACAGCAACATTAATAATGCTTATTAATGTTGTATTAAAAGTACTTGTGTATAATATATAAAACATTTGTATTCATGTTTAACAAAAAACAACAGTTTTTTTGCACCAGAGTTCTACGAATTAGAAATTATTTTGATTCTATGAATTATTTAGCAATCATTTTTAAAATTCGTTTGCAGTGCATTAAATGCTGTAAAAGAAATAAACAGCTCCGTTGGTTTTCACCTTATTATATTTAAATGTACTGTAATTATATTATTTGAAATGCTTATACGTCAAAGCATTTCACGTTTAATATGCTGGTTTTCACTTTTAAACACTTATTTCACAAAAACCCTGTGTATGAGATCCGAAGAGTCGAGCTAGGGTTCTGAAGAGTCTAATCATGGTCACGAGCGCCATCTTCTGATTAAATGGAAAAACTACACGGAAAAGTAACAATGAATTAAATGTGAAAAATTGAAATAGACTGAAATAGCATTCTCTTTTAAAACTTAATCTAAAGATTTAATTTATTTTTATTTTTAGTTTTATTTACAACTTCGAAAATTGAATTTCTACAGTGTATGCTGTTTTTCAAAATGTCTGCACATTAAATTACAATAGAATATTTGATAATATAATTTATATAGTATATTTCCTATAAAAGTACTTATATTTATAAAATTACATTTGCCCTGAGAACACAGTTCAACCTTTTATTCATGCAACAGCTGTTAAAAAAATGCTTATGTTGAATTTTTTTGTCTGAAGGGCAAAATGATTGTAATTTAAAGGGGTTTTAGATTAGCTTTTCAGAGAAACATACACTGCTAGGGTGAAAAAACATTAGCAAAATTTGACTTGACTGAAAACCTTACAAAAGTCATTAAAATATAGGTCTAGTCCATATGGGACAACTAGCCCCGACTGTTAAATATGCTACTGTGTTTTTACCTCACAAGCAGAAATTTTAAAGGTCATCAGCATTATTTGGCCAATCCAAAAATTCTAGCAAAGTCATACAGTTCTGCAGTTTATAGCATATGTTGGTGTTTCCATGAGTACTGTTTTACCTTAAGATGAAACCTACCCAGCATTGTAAATTCTGCTTATTAAATACTGAAGTATATTATGTTTTTTAGGGGGGGAAGATAATATGTTCTACACATATATCATATTTGGAAACATTTAGGATTCATAATATCAAAGGGATAACCATTGTTGTGCACCTCGTGATATATTGCTTCAGAAATACTGACAGTGGTCCATAAATCAAGTTGTAACCATCCACTGGGTAATAACATGAACACAATACCTCTTCCCATCTGTTTTATGGCAAAAGAACAGTAATTAAGATTCCACTGAGAAATGTTGGCAATACAATTGAATTAGCAATTACTTCAATTTTGTTGAAACAAACAGGCATCACATAAGCAAAGTCTTATTTTGTATTAATAATTTCTTGTGAATTATTCTGGAGCATTTAACATAGACTGAAATAACTTCATTACAGATGTTTATGTCTTCCCTTCTGGAAGTATAGTGTGTTATTCTGTTGATGAATAGCTCGAGGGGTGTTGTAAATCAGCTGCCTTCTTTTCAGCAGCAGATTTTATACACTGACCATCATGCAGGGTAGTGAATAAGATAAATTGTGGTTTTATAGTTTCATGGTTAGATGTCTATCACAGGTGCTTCATCACAGATGGATTGGTTGGTTAACCACTTCCCCGCCTTGCTCAGTGATGCAACTTCCTTTATAGCTGATCAGTAGATTCATAGACATCTGTTCTTAGCTGTATGACATGAAAGGTTTCATGTACTTTCTTATAAAGATATCTTTACTTTGTTTATCCTTACGGGTATTTTGTTGATCAATAGCCAATCAATAACCAAACAGCTGAAAATGAATTTTGTACTTACATCTGTAACCTCAAAGCATAAAGAATTTTGTAGTTATTCATGGATGTATTTACTAGTCTAATATTAATCTTGCAGCGTGCTCAGGTGACACTTTCATATATATATATATATATATATATATATGAAAGTGTCACCTCTCTCTCTCTCTGTGTGTGTGAGAGAGAGAGAGAGAGAGAGAGAGAGACACACACACACATATAAATATGTATGTATGTATAGATAGATAGATAGATAGATAGATTGCATATTATATGCAAGTAAAGCAGATAATGCAAATAATGTCCAGTTGTCATTCAGCGTAACATACGTTTATGTAATAATGAAACAACATACTTGTTCTGTCCTGCACTTATAAAAATATATAAAAGAAAAAGAGATAAAACTAAATTTATTAGATTTTAAAATATATTAAAAACTTCTTGCTGACAAATAGGTAAAACTTCTGAAAATCAGGTAAAAAATGTATGATAGGCATTATTTTTTGCTCAGGAAATAAATTAAATGAAACAGTACATATTGTAATGTATACATTAACAAAGAAGACACTTTGTTATCTATCTGTCTGTCTGCCTGTCTAGTCTAAATAGTAGTCTAAATAACGTTAAAAAAAAATAAAAAAAAACAAGGATTACTGGAGTATGTTTTACAAGAAAATTAATTTCACGTTCAGTTGAATGTATTATCTTTTTTTTGTTGTTTTTTTGTTTTTTGTTTTTTTTGTAATTAATTGTGAAATTTAGTAGAACCTTCTGAGTGAAAATTGTTTGTACGCCACTTTTTCCAGTGTACTACGAATACTTTACAAATGTCAAGTGAGACAGTTCAACTTTTGGATCAGGTAGGAATGGTGCACTGCATATCTTCTTCCAGCAGGTTTCAGGCCAGGCATATTTTTGGGCTCCGTCTCGCCCATGTTGTTACTTTTCACTCTTTTGTCCGGAAGCGGAAGCATTGTACTTGAAGTTTTGGAATAGTTTTGGCAGATAATTCAGTGCACTAGATACTTTCTAACTATCAGCTCGCGATCATCATCACGTCCTGTTGAGATGGTAAGATGTGTTTTTCTGCTATTTTAGGACTGGTACAGTTGCTTTCTCTAGTGTTTGTTTTTAATTTTGCGCGCTCTCATGTAGTAGCTGCTGAATTGAGGTTGTTTTACGCGCAGATGCTCACTGAAATACAGACATTTAAGTGCTCGTGTTAGTTTAGTGCGTAATATGGCGTTTCAGCACAGGCGCGTTCATTTCTAAAGTTTATTTGCAGAGTCTAATGGAGTTGTTTTGCATGTGCGTGTGATTGAAACAGTATATTAGTTTTCATACTTAGGAAAAGCAAAGTGAACGGAACTTTTGCGCTGTATGAATGGGCTTCTTGGTTCGGGGAAACAGTTTAGCAACTAATCGGATGACGTTACAATATTTTTTTTTCTTCCCCTTTTCTTTTCTTGAATGCCTCCTTTGGTTGACAGTGACGATCATGGATATGATACTGGGTCATGTCCGTGTCACCTGCTTCACCCTCCTGCTTATGTCCGGAAAGCGACCAACTGTAGAGTTTATAGCCTCATTAGATACTCTTAATTTGCTTGAGGTTTATAGGAATGATAATGACATGCTTTTCAAAGCCGATATTATCTCTCTTACTGCATTCTTAATCCATTACTAATCAGGATAAATGACTAGAAGAAAGTATGAACTCATTTAGGGCCGCCCAGAGCTCTCACCTGAAGTGGTAGGCTTTACGCTTGTGTTTGTTATGTTGACCATCCCAGATGACATCTTTTTTTTTATTTTTTTTTTTTTATTTTATTTTTTTTTTTTGCTGGAAAATGTATTTCACGTGATGCTTTGTGTTTTTTGGATTAGTGATTCTCAAACTTTTTCTGAAGGAGGACCACCTCAGAACAGTTACCTACAGTTTTACATAATGTAAAAATAAGTTTGTAAAATACATTCTTGAAATAACTTTACTTTTACCAATGCATAATGTTGCTTGGATCCAACATTTTTGTACATTGACATATAACTGTCAGTTATTTTAATTAAGTGAGACAACAAAAGCACTCGATCATTAATTAATTTGGTTCAGTTATTTATTGTTATGAATTAATCACTTGATAAATTAAATGTTGCTGCTTCCTATCAGTTACCATTAATTATTTTATGTAAATTACTGTTCAAAAGTTTATGATCAGTGCTTTTATGCAGCAGTGATGCATTAAATTAATCAAAAGTGACAGTAAAAGTGTATATAATGTTACATATTTTTATTTCAAATAAATGCTGTTTTTTGCACATCCTGAAAAAATATATATTATGGTTTTCACAAAAATATAAGACAGCCCATCGGTTTTCAACATTGATAATAATAAGAAATGTTAGCAGGATATTAGAATGATTTCTGAATGAACACTGAAGACTGGATTAATGATGCTGGAAATTCAGCTTTATCATCACAGTAATAAATTACATTTTAAAATATATTAAAATAGAAAACTGTTATTTTAAATTGTATTAATATTTCACAATATTACAATTTTTACTGGATTTTTTTTTTTTTTTTTTTTTTTTGGACAAATAAACACAGCCTTGGTAGGCAAAGAGTTATTTCAAACAAAAAAAAAATTACTGACCCCAAAACCTTGAATGATTCAGCTTTATTTTTGTGTTTTTATTTATTTATTTTTTAAGATAATCATTAAAGGACCACTAGTGCCTCACTGACAGCAGTTTGAGAACCACTGTGTTTTTTTTTTAAACTGATCTGATGCTTTAGTGCTTTTAACAATTGTCAGGATTTCCTAGTTTAGTCTAGTGGCTCTCAAGTCTCCTTAAAAGTTCATTCCACTCTGTCGTGTTCGTGACTTTTCCACAGTTTTATGTGAATATTAAAAGTAGGGCAGCTCTGTTCTATGCAAACATAAAAGCAGGAGTGCTGTCTTCTGGGTGTCTTCAGATAACATTGGTCAGGTGTAAACACAGCTGACATATGTGTGTGTGAAAGAGAGTGTGTTTGAGCAAATGAGAGATACTGGTGTGTATTTGCAGAGATAACACGGGTGAATCCTTGTTGTCGCATGATTTACTGCATTCCTGCCACAGGGAAAGACCATGTAAGCACATTCTTAAAGGAAAAGTTAATCCAAAATAATGATACTAATAATAATTTACTCACCACTGTAGATTCACAAATATAGGAACAGACTGAAATTTAAGCCGTCGTTGACCGGAAGAGCTCTGAAATCTCATTTGTGGTTGTGTTATTCAAACTTGCTGCATTGCAATCAGTAAAATTCCCATTTCAGTGAACTATCTCTTTAACAAGAGAAATCAGCATTAGTGGTTGGAAAAGTAAGCCGAGTTTTTGTGTTAACAGGTCTCGAGTTGCTTTTCGTGGAAAATGTGTCACGCTAACTAAACAAAAGGTGTGGCTCTGTTTCCTTAGCAAAGTACTGTTATTTACAATGGGAAGTTAGATTATATTAAAGTGAACCATTTCCATTCATGCCTTTGAAACAGTCAGTGCAACTACATATTGCTTTTCCTTCCCAGGTCTAGATGCCATCTAGATTAGTTTGGCTTAATGCCTGCTGTTTCAGATCCAAGGAAGAATTTTCTAAGCCATCAGCTGTAATATTCCCATATTAGACTTGCAAAACTGTTGTTACACTCTTACTGCTGATGCTGTGTTATTGTTACATGATGAAGAAGGAAGTCCATAAGCAGGTTAGAAAGGTTTCTGGTGCATTTAAGCAGCCGCCTGTCTCATGCTTTGCTTCACGGAAGAGAGGTATCTTACAATAGCGCAACGCAGGAGAAGCGAGTCCTAAATGGGTTGTTTTTCTGCCCTGTGCACAAAAACAAACCAGAAAAGGTCATATGTGGCTAATGTGAATGCTATCGGGGGCTTTGTCCACAGGAAATGAATTCAGTTAGGGGCCTGAAACAGACCCGGCTTATTGAAACCTCAAGAGAAAGGTTTCAAAGAGACATGAGGGAAATGACACTGTTGTGTTGTACAGTTTACATCACTCACTCAAGAATTGTTAGTAAGATGAGGGTTTAGTAAATACTTCATAAACCCAATGAAATGGTATGACAAGCACAAAACCGAAGTTTTGACAAGGTTTTTGTTTAATGACTAGTAGGTCATGAGTCATGATTTGCTACTTGCTAATTCTAGTCAAATGAAGAAGGAGTGATATTCTCATTCTAGAGAGCTAAAAAATGGATACGTCCATGAGTGTGTCAATATTTTTGGTTCATTTTAATATTCATATTTGAATGCATATAGGCTACCATACAAAAGTGTGGGGGCAGACTTAAAAAAAAGTGTCTTTATTCAGCAAGGGTGCATTAAATTGCTCAAAAGTGATGTTATAAAAGATTTCAATTTCAACTAAATGATATTCCTTTGAACTTTCTATATATCAAAGATTCTGAAAAAAATGTATCATGGTTTCCACAAAAATATTAGGCCATACAACTGTTTTTAACATTAATAATAATAATCAAAAATGTTTCTTAAGCACCAAATCAGCATATTAGACTCATTTCTGAATGATCATGTGACACTGAAGACTGGAGTAATAGCTGCTGACAATTCTGTCATCACAGAAAAAAATAAAATATGTTAAAAATAAGTTATTTAAATTGTTATAATATTTCACAATATCACTATTTTTACTGGATTTTTGATCAAGTAAATGCAGACTTTTATAAATGTCTTACTAACCCCAAATGTTTAAACGGTAGTTTAACTACCAAATGTTAATCATGTCAACATTTATTAGTATATTACTGTATATGACCTCAGAGCTAAGACACATCACTCACAGTTTTCTACATTTAGATGACAGTGAAACTGACAGGTGAGACATTTTAGGAAAGTGAGAACTAGTTTACATGGTCTCAAAAGCTTTCAGCCCCTAGGGTAGTGCTTGCTAAAGCAAAACAAAGTATGTTATACATCCTTTACTGTGAGAAAATCAGAGTAAAGTTTACTGCTTTTATAAATTGTGATTACATTAAAGGGATGATTTACCCCAAAATGAAAATTCTGTCACTATTTACTCAACCTCATGCCATTCAAAACCTGTATGACTTAACTTCTTCTTTGAAATTTATACAAAAAATGTTTGGAACACATTTTTATTTCTTGCCCATAAAATGACAGTCAATGGAGCTCAGTGTTGTTTGGACACAACTGATGACAGAATTTCATTCATGTGTAAACAATCCCATTAATGTGATTAAGAAATACCAAATAGTTACGTTTATTAATAATAAAAATGCCAAGTATTATAGTTTATTAGCCTTACTGTGGACCGTTTATTGTCACAGAACAAATTAACATAGAACAGCATTCGCAAGTGTGTTTATCTACAGCTCCAGTGGCGTTAAAAATGACTCATCTAATCAGGATTTAAAGTTTTATAATGACATTTTAAACTTTGACATTTGGTTGGTTTTTTTTTTTGGTTTTTTCCCCCCTCTCTTAGTTTGAAATTCATGTGAAAGAGCTGCCGTAAAATATTCACTACTTGTACTTCAGGCAGTGCTGTAGGCGATTCCTCGTTGTGAATTAAGTAGAGCATCTAAGAGTAGCTGGAATGAAAAGCAATGTGCTCATAATCCATCAGGACCATGTGCTGAGATGTTTACAGTGCTGTTCTGAAGAAGCGTGGCGGTCTGATGGATCTCGCATTGGTTTATCTCATCAACTCCCTCCTATTGCTTTCCATATTTCTTCCATAATCAGATCCTTAGCCGAGGCCTAGTTCCTGGGATTCCAGCCAGCCTTCCTCTGGGTCCCATGTTAGTGCTATTCATCACAAGGGTGTGTGTGTGCGCGTTTGTAATGTTATGAAAAAATAAAACATTTTTATTACTCACTTAAGCTTTACTCTGTGTGGTGCTGGGAGTCGGCGATTTCCACCGAAAGGTATGAAATCGGAGCCTCACCTGTTTCTGACTGAATCCCAGTGTCTGTTGTGCTAGCATGCTAACGGTAACACCCTGGGCGCTCCATATGTTTGTTTCACACTGCGCAAACTGAAACCCTGGGAACCGCTGACCTTGTTCAGGCTAATGATTAAACGGTTTTATCATAATGCTGGTACATGGTGTGTCTCTGTGGCTGGACCTTTAACAAACAGGCAGCCGATGAGGAGGCCCAGGCTTGTATAATCAAGTTTTTTGTGTGTCTGCCTCTAGTCTTTATTTTGGATGATTGTAGTGCTACAGATCTGATACAACTCTTAAATAAGGAAACAATTTGGGCTGGGAACTGAAATCCGGTTCTGTTATGTCATTTCTTGACTGTTTTCTTCTTAGTTGTGAGGTTTTCTTGTTTTTCTCTTGGGGTTTCCTCACTAAGTGAAGTCTATATAATGCACAAATGACTCTTATGAGCTGATTCTTTTTAATGAATCAATCAAAGACCAGTCAGTTATTTGTTTGAATCATTCAAATCAGTCAAAAACGGTTCCGGACCTAGTGCAAGTCGTTACTTGTATCTTGTCCAACCCAAAATAATCCAAGAACTATTATGGTATTATGTGTACTAAAGTGTTATGGCACTTAAACTAGAGTAGTTAATTGTTCACAGAGTGTAGCTTAATTAAATACTTGAAGTTAAAAAACATTACAATCTTTACCAGAAAATACAATTTTTATTTGTTTTGTTTAGTAAGTATTTTTGAAAGAAATGTCTTACCACCAAACCTGCTTTATTTGATCAAAAATACAGGAAAAATAGAAATATTGTGAACTGTTTGTACAATTTATTTGAAATAATTTCTAAATAGTTTTCTGTTTTAATGTATTTTAAAATGTAACTTATTCCTGTGATGGCAAGGCCGATTTGTCACATCAGTCTAATATGCTGATTTGATGCTCAAGAGAATATTTCTTATTATTATCAACATTGAAAACAGTTGTGCTGCTTAATATTTTGGTGGAAACCGCAATATATTTTTCTCAGGGTTCTTTGATGAATAGAAAGTTCAAAAGAACAGCATTTAATTAAAATAAAAATCTTTTGTAACATTATATGTAAACTTATACTGTCACTTTTGATCAGTTTAATGCATCCTTGTTGAAATAAAATTCTTTTAAAAAACATACATCAAATAATAAAAATAAATAAATCTTACTGACTCCAGACTTTTGAATGGTAGAGTAAATACAATCAGGTATTGTTGAAGTACTTAACAAATCATTAAGGTACCAGAACTGTTAAGAAACAATGTTGTTTGGCTTCATTTTTGCTATAAGTGGTGTGATGGCAGCGGTTCACACACCTTGAGGTATGTTGTTTAGGTATAAGATAAGATAATAAGGTTACATCGTCAGCTCTCCAAATGCAGATCACGTCCCACATCTCCCCATCTCATTTCTTGGGTGGTAGAGAAGCTGTGACAGAATGTCCTGTTGCTTTTGCCACTTGTAAAGTATTAAGATCCGTCAAATGGTTTGTTTGACCTTGTGCGTTACCCTGGCACCCCCTTCTCTCTCGTACACTTGCTCACTTCCAAGCTCCAGGACAGAGTGTCTAGAATACAAAGTGTGCCATAAAACAGACACTTGGATTTAAAAAAACATTAATCAGTGTGCAGCAAGGCAGGAGACCGCAAATCAGTGTTTTTATCTGCCTCTTGCTATTAGAAACATATTTAGCATTAACCTAACAGGGAAAATGAGAAGGCCCAGATGGAATCGTTGTACTCACAATTTCTGCACTGATTTAAAGGGAATAGTTATGATAGCAATCTTAAAATGAGTGGGCTTTTGATGTTGATGTTAAAATTTTGGTGCGTCTGTTGCTTAGGAACTAGACAAATTTTGCAGATGCCTAATTTATTAGAACCTCCTTGATGAAAATGTATAAAACTATGCAAGGTAAAATAAATGTTTATAAACTGTTCATGTTGTTTACCTGTGTATCATAAACAGTTATGGTAATTTGTTGGGTCGCCACTTGATGTCGAAAGTATAATGGAACTTGAAGCAAAAACAGTTGAGGATTGCTGCAATAACGCATGCAATAACTGCATGATATGATTTTGCTTTTGTCCGCTAACACTGTAAAAGAACTGTGATGAAAGTGTGTGCATGTATAGAGGAAAATATTGAAGAAAAATAAATTACAAAAATTAATGTAACTTTTTTTTTTTTTTTTTGCTTTCTGCATACAGCAAAAAATATATACAAATTTTTTTTTCCAAATATATTTCAAAATATGCAAAAAAAATGGCTTAAAAATATAAATATCTTTCAAAAATATATTTACATAAATATATTTCATAACAATATATTTTGGCCATTTTTTTAAAATATAGATTTTTTTTTTTTAAAGAATTTAAAAATATATTTTGGCCCCTTCATATATTTCAATCCAAGAAAATACATTCACATATGAAGGAAAAAAATATTTGTTGTCTATAACTTGTAACCATATAACACATTTGAATGAAAATCAGCAAGGAACATACATACATACTGTATATATGGTCAGAGAAACTTCCAGCTGCTCTGGTTCTTGAGGACACACTGAGTTTGATAGTGTCTGAATTTATTGTCACAATCCTTTTTCTCACTCGCTGTCAGAAGACAAGTGGAAAAAGACTCAAATGTAAGCAGAGAGGGAGAATTACCCAAAGTGCCATTACTATAAGCACTGTGTCACATGTTCAAAACAAAAGCTTGTCACATCCTCAGAGGAGACTGATTTTTAGACTTTAGCCCTCCGGTGAACGCTTGCATAACAAAGAGACGTTCTGGAAGCATTCTCGCTTGATCTCTTTTTTTTAGCTGAAAGCAGAAAACTTATTTCCTGTCTGAGGTGCATAAGTGACACATACAATCTGGTGCCCATATCAACATGTTGTGGTATTCACATGGCATGTGAAAGACCAGAAACAGTCTATGCAACTACCGAAACATCCTCTATGCAATGTGATGTTCTTGTCCTAGAAATTAAGTTTAGGGATCAGGAACTACCTCATTATACATATCATATGTCATGTGTCATGATTTAGTATATTGTGATGCATCACAGTGTCATAATTGGATTGCGATTGTCATTGGGCCAAAAGCGTGCGAGAGAGACTGAATCGGTGATATCAGTTTCAATCTGTCTCACTTGGTTCGCTCCACTTTTGGCCAGTGCTGCATCTTATAGAAGTCTGTGATGCACCATTTTCATACCATTAACTGATCTGTAGAAAATGCTATGCCTGAATGAAAAAAAAGAAAAAGAAATTATAAAAGATCCTGAATGCCTTATTGTATGGCATATTGATGAACAGTGCAATAAATCTCTTTTTTACAGTTTGTGCAAAACATGTCTTACACGTGTGTCTCTTAGCTCGCCTTTGTTCGTCTTTGCATTCCTCAGAGAGAAATGTGGTGGTTCACTGCATGCAGACATTGATCTTCTGGTGATCTTTGTAGAGATATAGGAGATTATCAGCTTAGAAACACTGAGCTTGAGCAATATAGGATTGTTTTGTTTTCGGTGTACCACAGGGCTCTATATTTGGCCCTAAAAATTGTCAACAGCAGCACTTTTCACCCCTGTGGGACTTATGGGAGGGCTACAGAATAACCTTTTCTTTCATAGATGCTGTGGCCTCTAAAACAATATCACAATGGAGGACTTCGTCAGAATGCCATGTTGTTTCACAGGCTAGGCCTAGGGCTTGTGTTTGGAGCCAATACCAAAGGTCATTGAGGGTGGCAGTTCACCAAGGCACTGGCGCAAACTGGATATTGTGTTTCTAACTTGGGAAGAAAACATTGCAGGTGTGGTTCGAAAAGAGCAGTGTGCTGGGTAAGGCTTATCTTGTTCTGCTTTGAAGCTCATGACATCACTGCATGGATGCAAGATAACATTACTTTCAGGTCACTGGCCATTCTTTCTTAAAACCAGTTGTGTTTTCCTCACTAGGATATTGTTTTAGTTGTAGATGTCTGTAAAAATGATCAAGCTCCTATTAAAGGTACAAATAGATAGTACTGAGATTTATGGCTGTGCGAAATTGCTAGAAGCAATTATATTTCAAAATGTTTCAGCCTTTTGACCATGTGTAATAAAATATATTTCAACATTTAGGCATTTTCTCTCTGGAACCATCATTTCAACCAACCAGCCAACCATTTCAAAAAGCGTGTTTCCACCACTTTTTTCCACTTGAAGAATATTTAATAATTACTAGTTTGTCCATCCAATGGACATGGTGTTAAATTATTATTTATTTTTTTACAATTCTGTTTGATGATGCTTGTGGCACATACATTGTATGTATAACTCAGAAGCATAAGTCTATGCTTTCGTACTCATGAGACTGATCAGGATTGATCAGGAAACTAGTCTGACGACACTGTCTTTTTAAAGCATAATAAAATATTATAACATTGTGATATCCTGAATATCCAAAAGTATATATGTTTCCAGTGAAGTCTTCCTGAATGGACCGGATATGGTCTTAATCACTAGGTCTCTGTGTAAGCATGATGCATTAATTTGGGGATGTTTCTTAGGATGCGCTTTGATGTTCTGTTGTTTGTGCTGTGTTTGTCTTGGAGCCCTGGTCCTGTTTTTGTTTGGGGCCTAGGGACGTGGGGACGGACACAACGAGCAACCGGTCAAATCTGGAATGAGATGTGGGAACTGGGACGTCCTCAGTTCAACAGAAAGAGGTCATGGCGAGAGCATGTGTGGGGTGCATGCTGCGTTTTAAAAATAGTCATAGTTTTCCAAGGCGTTTTCAGCCAAACAAGCTTTTGTTGACAGGTTTGAGAAGGATGATAGCGACAGCGTGTTTATTCAGTGGAATTGAGGGGGTCACTGATTTTCCTCACAGCTCTGACATCCAGCTATTCGTCAAAGACTCTATTGGTTTACAAGGTTTGAAGTGGTTAGTCTGCTTTAATGGCACAGGATCAGGGTTTATCTTCTTTTTTTTTTCCTCCTCAGTTTATATACTGTATACATATATAGCCTTATTATATATATAATTTTATATATTTAATTATATAATTTTATATATTTAATAAATTATATAAAATATATTAAATATTAAATTACAGTTGTTTGGATTCCATAAAACCATAATGTGAATAAAAAGTGGACTGAAACACGGCCCTAACAAAAATGGACCAAAATGTCTACTTTTTTTTTAAATGCATGAGGAACTGTTGCCTAAATGATTGCATATGTTCTGCATTCATCACCACAGAGAAGGTCATTTTCAGTGAAAGGTCCAGTTATGACATTTTGATTAAAAATTACAAAGTCAAAATGTTTAAAATAAACAAATAAATAAGAAATAAACACATTCCTGGATTAATTATTCACAATAAGATCTATAATATGCGTTTAAAAAATAGTTTGGGTGAAATTTAATTTATGCAACTTTTTTGGAATTTTGCATCGTAGCCAAATGAATGCAAATATCTTATATAACGCAAGGTTCATAACAAAAACACAGCTGGATTGCTGGGAATATCGGAACGTTGTGTTTACAGTTTGCTGTGTGTGGGGTTTACTGCAAAGGTTTCCCCTAGTTAGCATTCTGCATCTGTTCTGTGATTGGTGGATGAGCGGCATGCTTGACGTTGCTTAGTAGCGCTTATTTATGTAAAGTCACTGCTTTCCTCATTCTTCTTCCCGAAGTCTCTATCCATTTAAAGCAGAGTATGTAACTCAGTCAGCATTGTTTACAAATCGCAGGTCCAAAATGGAGCGGAGAGCACGAGTCCTCTTGTGTTTATAGAATCAAACGACTGCGCTGTTTGTGAAAGGGAATGGAGCGTGTTGCTCTCATATTTGACTGCTGTTACATGGCTTGTTGACAGACTTTTGTGTTGTCTCTTTATTGAATCAATCAACACACTATTTAGGTTAGCATTTTGTTCTTTTTTTTGTTGGAGCGGCCATGTATCAAACTGGTATTAGGACTCATACTTGCAGTATTTATTAATATTTCAAGTCAGAGATGAATATTTTCCTTGAACTACATAAAAGATATGAGTGGACACAGTGTTCCAGTCTGGATTGCTGTAGCTAATCAACATTTGTTGATGTGATGCCTAAATTACACTTAACATGACATTAGAGAGGGCCTGTTTGTGTGGTAATGTAATGAATCATTGTGTGTTGCAAGTGAACAATTTGTTTTTAATGAGAAAAGTGGTCTTTGAAATGGTTTTTAGGGAGTACACTGTTTGCTTCCTTTTAACTTTCTCGAAATAGATTGGACATCAGTTCTATTAAAGGAGTCCAAAAAGAACAAGCCTCTGATGGGATTTGAACCTGTGAACAGATACACAGCTGAAACTGAGACTGTGTTTGCATTATTAGACTTATTTATCAAAACCTAGTAGATGATTGTACAATATTAGGACATGCCTCTATGGAATACTTAATTGTGATTGGTTGCTTGCAGCATTTTTCAGTCAAGTATTGTTGTAGAATGACTGTTAAATAAATGTATTGACTGTTGTCCCTGTCAAATGATTTCAAAGGTAGCTTTTGTACTGCTAATTTTATTTCTCAAATAATAAATAAAATCCACTCAGTAATATTTCATGTGCATTTCTTTCATTTGTATGCCTGCATGAAATTAATGAGGAGGCAAACATACAAAAAGCCATGTTATCACAAAATAACATTTTTAATTAATAACAAAATTTGTAATTAATTTCTTAGAAGACAAGGAAATATTGTTGCGCTCAGATGAAGGCTAATTATAAGTCCAGGTGCGTAAAAACCAAAAAAGTATAAAGGAGACTGTAGATGGTTCACACTCTGAAAAACTAGACAAAGTCCTTAACAAAAAGAATCAATAATTTTAATAGAGCAAGAGCAGACGTTTCAGCCATCCAGCTATTCTCAATGCTCATGAGCATTGAGAATAGCTGGATGGCTGAAACGTCTGCTCTTGCTCTATTAAAATTATTGATTCTTTTTGTTAAGGACTTTGTCTAGTTTTTCAGAGTGCGAACCATCTACAGTCTCCTAATTAATTTCTTACTCACAATTTCTACCAAGTAAAATATTTTAGAGCTTGGCATAAGTAGTAAAATGCATATTCATTTGAAAAATGCCACTGAAATGATGACTTTTCCAGATGTTTTAAAATTAGGCTGCCTCATATATCCCAGTTTTCCAAGATTGTGGAATTTTTAGTTGTTTTAGATTATTTTGATGCTTGTTTCATCTTAATTTGAGAACCACTGTTGCAGATTATGATTCTGGAAGGTGTATTCGTGCAGGTATATTCCCTAATGTTGATGTGTTTCCTTATAATCACCAGACTTTGGTAATAAAATTTGGTGGTGTTCCTGGTGGTTTACATTTGTCACACTTCGATGATCAGTCTAAAAATAGACAAATGCTATTTATAGCAGTGTGTGAATTGTGGGAGATCAGAACGCTGAATTATAAATCTATCCCGTTTGGTCAAGCTCATCTGTTCCTTCCTTCAAAAAAGTGCCAGATACAAAACAGGAAATGACTTTGCACCAGTTTGTAATCTTTCAACTAAACAGACATTTCCTGCTCAGCTTGTTTTTTGACTTTTTTTTCTTTTTTACCATTTATTCCAGTTAAGACCCTCGTCCCGCCCCCTTCTCTCTTTCTCCTTCTCCCTCTCTTTCTTCGGTTTGCTTCTTATGGACAGGAATCTTGGAATCTCTGTAGATGTTATTAGTTTCTCATGCTGGTTATTTGTTGTCCCTGTCTTCACATGGCCTTCATCTCTTATTTGATTTTCCAGTAATTTCTGGAAGCAATGTTCCCTCTATTTTTTTGTTCTTGCTTAGCAAAACGTGTTTCTGTTGGACAGATCCTTTGACCACCTGAACAGAAACTTCTCATGTTTCGTTTTTAGGTTGTTTATTAAGGTTATTTGGGTTATTGTCACATTTTGGTTTTATATATAAGTGCTGTCAATTAGTGTTGTCACGGTACCAAAATGTCTGTATTCGGTACCAATACCAGTGAAATCCATTGTTCTTGGTACCAATTTTGGTACCAAAGCAAAACACAAAAACATGCTGATTAAAAAAACACATTTTTATTAATAATATACTTAAGTAAAGCAATGGGCTGAGTCTGACCACCTGCAATATTAGATCATTGACTCCAGCTAAAATATAACACTTCAGTAAATAACAAACATCAGCTTTTATAATAAATTTAGATAAGATTACATATATTTTAAGACAAATGTATATTGAATAGATGGAAACTGCAGTATTAAAGACACTTTACAATAAGATCCCATTTGTTAGATAACGCGCATCTTTCGGATAGCGTAGCAAGAACCGGGTTGACCGGGTACTCGGTACCACCGGTACTTAAAAAAAACCTGGTACCGTGACTTTTTCATTTTTTTTTAGTACCGACTTGGTACCGAAGTACTGGGTCTTTTGACAGCACTACTGTCAGTCGATTAAAAAATTTAATTGCGTTAATCACAATTAATCGCAAATTTAAAATACTAGGATTTACCTGTAAATGTGTTGAAATAAAGAAATGCATGACAAACTAGTTTAAGGAAACAGAACCTTTCACACCTCCGCCAGGTATGAGACATAAACCTTATTATTCTTTTATCATTATTCTTCTGTTTTTATTCAGCTATTATCAGCCATTACATATACATCATTAAGAATTTTTAAATAAATACAACACATCTACAGGTAAATCCTAGTATTTTAAATTTGCAATTAATTGTGATTAATCACAGTCCATGACTGTGATTAACGCGATTAAATTTTTTTAATCGATTGACAGCACTAATATATATCAGAGGTCGCATTAACCGAAAATTCTCCGTCATTGACTGAATTTTTTTTTAGCAGTGACGGAAAAATCTGAAGGCCGTCCGTCACTGACAGATTACACTGAGGGTGATCTGTTGTAATTTATAACTGTAATTCCCACTCCTGTCCAGTTGGTGCCGAGTGCGCTCCAGTGTGGCAGGAGAGCGCAGAATCATCAGCTCCAGAACAATAATAAAACTGTCACGAGACTTTTGGGGCGAATTCCAAATGGAAGTGAGCACTCCTATGCCCTACTCCCTTCGAAGGGCAGAGCACTCACTTTCATTTGGAACGTCCCTACAAATGGTGTCTCCATGCACATCCTGAATCACAAACACTTGACACATCAATACAAACATCACCAACAAGAACAAGATCACTGAAGTATTTCTTACACAAATCCTCATACAAGGAGCAATCATGCAAAAAATGTTTCTCATCTTCTATCACAGAAATATTTGATGTTAACTCACAATAACTACAGATTCTCTCTGCCATTGGTGTATTACTCTGTCTGCCTGTTTCTATAGCAAGATGATGACTTGAACATCTAAAAAGGTTATACACAGATGCAATGTAGCTCTCTTGTATCAAAGAAGACTTGCATTGTGAATATATATTTAACTTATTATTTTCCAAAACTGATATATACCATGCCTCATGTGCTTTTTCTTTCAGTCGTTGGTTAAGAATAGCTGTAAATGTTCTTATATCACCTACACTTTGAGCCTCCCAGGCACTAGAAAAACCATAAAAGTACAGCAGAACTCTAATAGAAAAAACCCATGTTTTTCTAGTACTTACTTCATCTAATTGAAAAAGCATATTATAACATTTTCTTGGATAACGATGATTAGACATAGACACTAGTTTTATCCAATACATGATACATCTTTGTAAAGGTATTCAAATTGAAAGTATTACAGAAGTACAGACCTTGTTAAATGCTGATGATATAGCTAATATAGCAGAAACAATTGGAGGATTACAGAAACAGATTGAACAGCTGGAAATATTTTGTAATCTTTATGGTATGAGAGTGAATTTGAGTAAAACGAAAATTATGGTTTTTAGAAGAGGAGGCTCTCTAAATAAGGATGAAAAATGGTATTTTGTTGGTGAACAGATTGAAGTGGATAATTGTTACAAATATCTGGGTATGTGGTTTACACCAAAATTGTCATGGTGGAAAACCCGACAACTTTAGCAAACTAAGGTTTGTTCGTAAACATAAAATCAGCTGCAATCAATCCTTGTATTTGTTTGATCGCATGGTTGCACCTATACTTTATTATGGATCTGAGATATGGGGTTTTGAACCAGTGGAGTGTATTGAAAATGTTCAGGTATCTTTTTGTAAAAAACTCCTGTGTATCAGTACAAGTGTGTGCAATGTAGCTGTCTTGGGTGATTTGGGTAGATTTGTATTGTCCACTTCTTATATGAAAAGATGTATCATGCATTGGATAAAACTAGTGTCTATGTCTAATCATCGTTATCCAAGAAAATGTTTGTGAAGTAAAAAGCTGCATGTTTGTAATAAACAAATGCATAATTGAGATGTTTTTAACTTCAAACTGTTGCTTCTGGCTAAAATACAAATCCATAATATTGCTTTCTCCGGCGAAAAGGTCATCTTGTCTGAATCAGGCAAGAGATATGCACAGATCAAATACTGTTCACAAGTCTACGTAGTCCAAATTCCAAAACATTTCTAAACAAATATGTCGTGGGTTTTGATGTGTGAGGACAACAGGGGATGGACTTTTTTTTACTAGAGGAAGCATTATTATAGATTATGGACTCATATTTTGTCCAGAAGTGACAGATTAAAGTTAAAATCACTTAATAATGGAATTGTTTCTTGTTTATTTAATTGATGGATTTGAGACATGTGGATTACTTGTTTATAGTGATGTTGTTTGGACTTTCACTCTGACGGCACCCATTCACTGCATAGTGATGTAATGCTTAATTTCCCCAAATCTGTTTTCATGAAGAAACAAACTCATCTACAACTTGGCAGGCTTGAGGGTCAGTAAATTTTCAGCACATTTTCATTTTTGGGTGAACTCTTCCTTTAACACTGTGATCAGCAAATATCATTGTTGAATTATTTTGCAAAGAGTAGCTTTTCTGATATGCATTACACTCACTCTTTATTGGTATATATGAGAACTACTGTAATTATCCTTAAAAGTTGGAATCTGTAAGGTCATTTTTGGCTCTTGATTTCGACTGTCTGTGTGATAGCAGACAGTGTGACACATGGTCTATTACACATTGTGTTTTCAGTTAACACCCTTAACCTCATGTGCAGCTAATGCATCAAAGACATGTTGGCTCTTGCTGTTCTGTTCTGTTCTGTTCTTGAAGAGTTCAGAAGAGGATATTCTAACATATCTGCTTCATATGACACAAAACAGTGTTCTTTGGGCCTGATATCAATCCCTCCGGAGATAGGGGGGCCTGGTTATTATCGTGTCATTCAGGTCTAAGTCCGTCCCTTTTCACTTCTCTGCAGGTGAACCGTCCCCCACTGTAGTATCCCGTCCGAGCCAAGGACATGGAGGAGTGCGAGTCCCCCCCTGCCAGATTCAAGAGGAGGGCCTGGGCTCAGAGCCGAGACTCCTGGCAGGCTTCTGAGTCTCAGGACCAGGGCGCAGAGGAGCCGCTGTCTGCCCAGCCTATGGAGGATAAGACTTCGACAGCCTCAGAAACAGGTACAGTGCTTCTGTTAATGGCGTAACGGTTCAGACCTGCTTGTTTCTGTGCTAACAGATACTACATACGCAGTACTAGAGTTGAATTTTCAGAAATTCACCTTATTGCAAGAACTAAAATAGAATAGAAATCTAGCTAAAATACTTAAAATACATGTTTTTCTAAGTTAAGATGATTTTAGTCTAAAATGATATTATCATATATTTTTACTTAAACATTTTTGAAATGAAAAATACCAGGTATTTTCAAGGGATGATGTAAACAAATAATTTAGTCAGTTGATTGAAATAGTTTGAAGTAATTCACGAAAATACATTTAATTTACCAAGTCTAGCAGCATTTTTGCTACAGACGTTGAAATTAGAGATGCTGTTAAAACTCACAATTCTTTAGAAATTCAAATGAATCACATTAAAGTCATCATATTTCCTGGAGAAAAAAATATTGCCAGGAAACTCACTACAAATATTGTGAATGTATTTAATATATTGGCCAGCCCTACTTTGCTATTATGTCGCTATGCTGTTTATTTTGGCTGATACCAGTAACTAATATTTTAATAGATCATTTGCTTAATATGGATTGTATTGTCTTTAAATGTCACTGAGCTGCTTTTACCGCACTTTTACAGTCGGCATTTGAAAATGTCAGCATTTATTGCACTATAAAGATTCAGCGATACATACAGTAGAATTACCGTAAGTATTCTTATAAATGGACCCCTAAAAATGTATGTAAATTTGGTGTGATATTTCCATTTTCAGATGCAAACCATACAGTTGTCATTTTTATCATTTTTATCTGAAAATCTCAACTTGATGCTGGGATTTTAGGGGTTAGAAGCTCTGAAGGTGTACTGGAAGCTGTAATGCAGTAATGAACACAGCAGGGAGAGATTACAGAGGTTTGGAGGTTTGGCATTTGATTCTCCATTCAAGTCATGATAAACCAATTAAGAGCAAATAAAGGTTCCTGGAAAAAGAGAGAATCGCAGACCACAGTGGTAGTTCAGAGAACCGCTCCGTGTTTTTCGTCGCCATTAGATTTGTTGTTTACTGTTTGCTTGTTGCTTTTAGGGAAATTAATTTGTTTATTACACGGAACAGTTACTTGTATTTTTTCTCCTCAGGTCGTAAACCAAATCAAGTAGAAAACTGGCTCAGGACCTGCAGGTAAGTTACCTAACAAACTCGCTGCTCATAAAATACAAATGCAAATGGTGTGAGAAAGATCTGTGTACACGCCACGGTGTGACGTGAATCGGTAAGTAAACAAAACGTTCAGATGCGGCATAGAAAAGCATTCTGTCCTTTGCTTTGGTGTCTCTGACAAGCAGTAAATTTGAGTGAATCATGTGAATAGTTCAGCGGGTTCAGACCGTGATCTTCTCAGAGTCAGGAAAGTCGTTACTTGTGAGGACTGACTATTGTCCTTTGTGCTGTCGGGGTTTATTTGGTGGTTTGTTTGAGTCCCTTGAGGCCCATTAATGCTGAAGTTTTCCTCAGAGAGTTTTTAGTCTTTCTCTCTGTACTGCCAGGCTGCTTTTTTTTTTTTTTTAAGATGTACAACTGTTTAGCTCTGAAGCGTATGAGGAAAAAGCCATTGATTCACTTTGTAGATGTACGTCCCTCATGACCAACCTTCCATGTGAAAATCAAAACAGAGATTCCAGAATTTCTGGTACGTGTCCCTGTCGGCCGTTTCATCTTGTGATCTAGAAGGAAGCCGTATATGTTTGTTTGAAAGTTACAGGTAATTTGGCTTAACGTCATTTACTCAACTTTTTTCAGAGAACATGTGAGAACCATTTGTTGTTGATGATATCATATTTAATTGCTATTTGAATCTTTGAATTTAAAAGCTGGAATGAATCCAAAAGTCATATTTTGACCACATTTTTGGTACAGTGAAGGTATAACCAACTTGTTTAGAATGAAGTTATGTCACTGTTTCTGAGTAAATGAAATTATTAAAATGGACCCAAAACACATTTGAAATGGGTTTCCTTTCAAAAGTTTGGGGTTGGTAAGATTTTTTTTTTTTTGAATGTTTTTGAAAGTCTCTAATGCTCACCAATTCTGCATTTATTTGATTTTTTTTAAAAAACTAATATTATGAAATATTTTTTTACAATTAAAAATAACTTTCTTTTTTTTTTGGATTATATGTTAAAATATAATTTATTCCTGTATGGCATAGCTGAATTTTTAGTAGCCATTACTCCAATCTTCAGTGTCACGGGATCCTTAAGAAATCATTTTAATATGCTGATTTGGTGCTCAAGAAACATGTCTTATCATCATCATCATCATCATCAATTCTAATGAATAGAAAATTAAAAAGAACAACACTAATTTTGTGTAACATTATGAAAGTGTTAGTAACATTATAAAACATTGTCACTTTTGATCAATTTAATGCATCTTTGCTGAAAAAAGTGTTATTTTATCTATTTATTTATTTAAAAAACAATCTTACATACCCGAAACTTTTGAACTTTAGTATATGTAATAAAAGTTTAAGATATAATTGTCTAATTGTCTATACATATATACACACACACACACACACACACACACTTGTTTAGCTATCCTTGTGGGGACTCTCCATAGGCGTAATGGTTTTTCTGCTGTACAGACTGTATTTTCTATCGCCCTACACCAACCCTAAACCTACCCCTTACAGGAAACGTTCTGCATTTTTAGATTTTCAAAAAACTTAATTCTGTGTGATTTATTACCTTGTTTTCCCGTGGGGACCTCAATTTTGGTCCCCACCGTGACACAAGTCCCCATGAGTCTGTGTGCATTCAGGTTTAAGCCCCCACCAGGATAGAAAAAACAGGTACACACACA
>JAFVLL020006481.1:0-12720 GCA_021397915.2 Tor tambroides | reverse complement strand
AGAGAAAAATATAGGCCTAGGTGCGGGTGGGTCGCGGGCGGATAATTTATTTGAAGCAGCGGATTCGGGTGATGTTTGAGCTCATCCGCGCATCTCTAATGTTCACACAGCGCTCTGTCAGTCAATAAACGGAAAAAAAGTAACTGGCGTTACTTTTTTGAAAAAGTAACTCAGATATTTTCTTGTAAATTAAAAAAGTAATGCGTTACTTTACTAGTTACTTGAAAAAAGTAATATTATTACGTAACGCGCGTTACTTGTAATGCGTTACCCCCAACACTGTGTGTACTTCTGTCCACAACATCAGTCAGGTTGAAACTGGAGATTTCTTTTTGCGTTTGGCTAGACTCTTTGGAGATATGGTTTTGGAGGCGAAGTATCAGGATCTCGTAGATCCAAGTCTCAAACCACAATGGACCAACCGCAGGGGTGTGTCAGAAATTTGTTTAGGACGGCTATCAAGAGCCAATTCGTCCTTGTTGTGTTTGCAATCGCTGCCAGAAGTACATGTTTTGTTATTAAAACTTCATCTAATTTTTTTTCCCTCAACAATTTTGCAGAGATTAATATACAAGAGGATTCCAAGCAAGTTTAGGTGCCTACAGGATTACATCGCTCAAGACGACAACCAGGGAGGGAAGACTCTATAGCGAATCTTTGTCTTGGATGCGACGCAAAAGACACTGAGAACGTGCACGAGCCAAATCTTTTTGGCTGTTGATCACAAATAATACATTTGTAATTATTTGTTTTCCCACCCATTGCTTTTGGAAGATCGTTTTACAATCTTGTTATTCTTTCCTGTACGTTTCAGTTGCGCTCCGTGAATTACGGAAAACCAGGTTACGACGGGCCACTGGGAGGAGACAGCGCTGTAACCCGAGGGAGTGTTTGCTTGTGAGCCAAAGGCTTTTGTGAATGATAATAAGAGGAAATGTCTAATACCTCTGCGAATTAATAATTTGGCAACTGCAGCCTGATGCTCTTAATAAGCAGAACGAATTCCTGCCAAAACTGAAAAAACCCAGGAAGCTTGGGAGGACGTTATATAATACCTCTGCTCCATGTCTGCTCTCATACTGTAAAGATGTCAGTCGTTTTCCCTGTGCATGTCGTTAAATATGAGAATGATAAAAGCAGGGATCTCCGGATGCCTGCTTCTCGAGTACTTTCTGGCTATTTTATGCAGCAGTGTGGCATTGGCACTACTGAGATACTTTCACTTACTCATCCATCGGGAGCGGCTGGAGATATAAAATACTTTACGGCATACGATCTGGAGTATTGAGCGATTTCCATACTGCATGACTTGGAAGAATGATTTCCATTGTGAGAGAACAATAAAAACAGAAATTTTCATATCTTTGTTTGAGTTGCAGGGAAAGAAGGCCAGCTGCAAACCCTTAAAGGCTTTTTGATATATATTGCAGTGCGCTGCACATCTCGCACGCTTACTGCAGGAAACATGTTAAGTAGGTGAGACTGAAAAGCTAAAGAATTTGCTTGTCAGAAGGGAATTAGCCATAATACTCTGTCCTGTGGAAGAGTTGGCCTTCTCAACAGCTGGTTCCTTTGGTACGACGGCTGCTAATGCATGTGGAAGCAAAACTACTTGTAGGGAAGGTAGCTGCAATGAATGCTTTCCTCCCGAGAGCTGTTAAAACATATCCATTCGCATGCTTACCTGCCTAGAACTGTGCTTTAATGCTTTAATTCTTGCCTTATTGTGTATACTATAATATACTATAAAATATATACTATAAAATAATAACCTAAAACGTGTGTCATGTGGAAATATCCAAACAAATAAATTTTATTCAGGTCAAAAACATTATTTAACATCAGTGCAAGTACAGCTTTTTTAGATAACATTTATAGGTTGCCGCAATGAGTTCAGTGTTCATTGACTTCCTGAAAAATGACCCCTTCTTGAGTTCAAGGGGTATTTGGGTTAGATGGATGCCTTGAGTTTGTGTCTCAGGTTTCAAGGGTACCTGCTGGGCCCCATCTATAAGAACTTCTTGGAAGACTCCACCGTATGTGCTTACTCAGTTAACTGACAGATTAGAAAATCTTGCATGCAGTATTTTAGCAATACAGTGTCAGATTATATGAGCTGTTAAAAGAAGGATACTGTACCTGTTTATGAGGATAAACATTGATATGGCATTTGATGCATTCCTGTCCCATGTTGGCCCAGGAGTTCCCACTCATCCACTTCCTCTTGCACTTAGGGCACTTGTATTCACCAAAGCACCGCTTCTTGCCTTGGTATGGAGTCAGTCCTTCACCTTTGGGTCTTGCCTGAGAGGACATGTCAGAGACAGCGTCTGATTAATGAGAGTTCAGCTCAGAAAATCTACATTCGTCCGATCAGCTCGGAAGCAATTTGAAGCTTCCGTGGATTGTGGAAAATTTGTATAAATTTGTGACTGACCAAATTTTATGCAAATAGGTAAAGCATTGCACACAGTCTTTCATGTTACTGAGAACAAGTAAATACTTCTGTTTCTCTTAAAACATTTTTAATGGTAACAGTTGGCGATCATCATGCAGTTTTGTCAAATAAACAGCTTTGACATTTTTATTAAAATCTAGCTGATACTGATGAGCCGATAATTACTTTCATGTTATGGCCAATAACTGATAAATGGCTGATATTAAAATTCTGCACTGTTTTATTTAAATGAATTCAAAATAAAAGTGAATTTGGACATTGCAAACTTACAGAATAGAAAATTGGATATTCATTTCACGAGTTCACACTTACATATAATCAACGGAGTAAAGGTTATGCATATTTGGCGTGCTGTCCAGGGAGAGGGCTCCGAGCTCTGTGTTTAGCCCGGCCTCAGAACGCTCCCCCCGAGTGCTTCGCCTCGTGCTGGGGTAGGAACGGGCTGAAGGGGTGGCGGAGGGATGCTACAAGTCGAGAGATAATGAAGGTAGGACATGCTTGATTATTTATAGGGGTTCTCTCTTGCGCTGATTTGGATAAATGGTGTAATTACTAATGATGAATTTGCCGTGTTAATTATCTGTTATAAATTTGTTTATAAAAAAATCACTTTGAGACATTTTACCTACAAAAATCATGCAACTTATTTATAAAATATTCAAGAAAAGAAATAAATCCTGTAGAAAACATAGTGAGCAAGAGAAATGACTAATTACTCAAATCTATAGCATTGGCTTTTTCCCATAAAGCAGAAAATATTCTCACAAGGATTTTATTATGGGAGTAGTTTCAACAAAGTGAGTCAATGCTGACATCAATATCTAGGCCTCTTCAACTGCAAAAGAAAAGACTAAGTTTTTCCCTGGAGCATCACAAACATCATTTTGGTCAAAGTTTGTCCAAACCAAACGCACTTAAAATGCTTAACTCGAGTCTGTCAAACCCTGTCACAACCGATTCACTGCTGCACTGCAAAAAACCTCTAAACAAAATGTTGATACTTACAGAGAGCTGCTGACTTGAAATGTGACACTGTTTTTTTTCATCTGCCCAAACTGAACAAGATGCTATGTGTGGTATGGCAGACTTTTGCTGGAGAGTTCAAACTCCAAACCACTACACAAATTTGAGAACTCTGTATATGGGGAATTCTAATGATTTTAATTATGTAAGTGAATTCAAACCTCAACAGATAATTGCGGTGTGGTCTGCTTTCTGGTCACAGAGTGTACATTATTACATACCCTCTGCTTCCTTTTTGACAACTCTCCTAAAAGAGAAAAGTGTCTAGTAGTAGTGCATTATGAGCACAAACTACATGAGTTTCTATGATTTTTACCAAAGTGCTGTGACACTAAACAGGATTTAGGATGTGAATCCATGCATCCAACCATGTGTAATCTTGCATAGCAAATCACTGGCTCCCGGAGTGTTTATTCCACACTGTTAAGGGGATAGGGAGGCCTAAAGCTGCTTTACTGGTGAGAGGATTTGGAAATGAAGTTCCAGGTCCCATATGAGCAAAAAAGAAGTGATATCATTTATTAGCATCTGCTTCCATCCACCCAGAGCCAACTGGCCAACTGACACACTGCATGCAAAAGGCTCTCCTCCCCAACTTTAAACACCATGAGTCAACCACTGTCAACAGAACTGTCGACAACAGCTGGAAAGCATGACGGTTGTGGCTGTTGTTTTGGCGATACTTTCAAACTTCACAGAAAGTCTGACGCAAGGCCATCCCTATGATGGTGCCAGTCCCTACGCTATTGTAATGCTGGTGGTCTAGTGTGGGTGAGGTCCTAAATCAGAGAACAGGCAAAACAATCAGCGATATCTGGTGTCAGAACCACTGCGTTCCATCACTGGTTTCCTTCAAAAATGTAGTAATTAACTCAGAACAAGTTTGATTTTGGTGTCAAGGGCAGCCCCATGGTCTGAAACTCAGGTGTGTGCCAGATGCCCTGTTTTTGAGAATAGTATTAGTTCATAACTGGATAGAGTTAAAGCTTCATATCATGGAACAGTGATATTGGGAAATATTATTACAGTTTAAAATAACTGTATTTTTATTTATAATATAACTGAGCTCCAAAACTGCATTAGAACTCATTTCTGAAGGATCATGTGACACTGAAAACTGGAGTAATGACTGCTGAAAATTCAGCTTTGCCTTCACAGGAATAAATTACATTTAAAAAATATTCAAACCAGAAAACAGTTCTTTTAAATTGTAATAATATTTCACAACATTCCTGTGTTTTACTGTATTTTTGATCAAATAAATGCAGCCTTGGTGAGCATAAGAGACTTCTTTCAGCAAAATTAAAAACATCTTTTGACCAGTAGTGTATATACAGTATATAGGGTTGTATAAACCTGGGTCACCTTGCATCCCACAAAGCAAACAGTGGGTGGATCTCCTCAAATCGTAACTGGATGAGACTGGACAGGCACTCGCAAGTTACGGCATCTCTGCGAGAGAGATTTGATCAGCAGTCTTGAAGAATTCACAACTCTGTGAAAAAGGCTCTATATATCCAGCACTGCAGAGGTCTCTGGGCAAGTGTCAGAGGACACACATGATATTCTGTTTACAGCAGTCTGACCTATTTTGGTTGTGTGTTTAATAGATTTTAGACCAATAGAGCTACACTGGCAGTGTGAAGGAAACCTGGCGAATTTGACATTCTGTAGCTCATACGAGAGGATCTAAGCTTTCTAGAATAGGAATGGAAAGGGGTTAAACAATGAACAAACAAACAATGTATTGTATAATATGACTGAAATAAAAATAAAAAGATGGACTTTTTTCTTTAAATAAATTACAGAAAATAAACTATTTGTTGCTCATTTGAAACACATTTGTCTTGCACTAACCACCGGATCAAAAATCCACAAACCCAAGAACCCAAAATTTATTATCCTATTGTTTTAGCTCTGAGAATATTCCTCCCACAAAATAAGCAATTGCTCAAAACAAAACACTCATTATTTTCCAAATGCAACAATCTCAGAGGAAATAAGGCAATGGAGAGTACGCTCTACTTAGTCACCACCAGGGAAATGACAAACTAATGGCGTTGTCAGAAACGCCACAGTCTAAACACATCCTGACCGAAGCCTGTGTGTTGCAGATTTGTGTTTACACAGTTCACAAACCTGCATCTCTGCTCACTGCTACAAAAACAACCAAGTATTTTTCTACAGTATAGTGCTTGCTACAGTGCAATAAATCAATAAATAAAAAAGTAAATAAATGGTTAAAATGAATAAAAGAATCAAACAAATAAACTTCCAACAGAAAATTTACATATGTTGTATTTCAGATGTCCTTTAAAAATTCAAATGTACTTTAAAAATAATAAAAAATCTAAAAGTCACCTGATGACATCTTTCAAAACATCCTCCAAAGAATTTTCTGCATAAAACGTTGTCTAACGGCAGTAAAAGCAAAATAGTTTACTAGTATATGGAGGTGCTACAGGGATTTGGTATCTATTTGAGAAGGAACGGTAGATCTACAGAGGCCACAAATTTAATAATAATTTACCACATTTTAACTGTTTTTTTTTATGTTATTTGTCTGTGTGCAAAATGGAGGAATTCTTGGAAGGGTGACTATGCAGTTTAAGAGAATTCTTGGAGGTAATTGAAAAAAACCACTTCTTTGGCCCAGACTGCTGAAGTTTGGTTTTGCAAGGAAATGCATGTCAACTCTTGGGGCAGAGAATCAACAGGAGACTACAAAAATCCAAACACTTTTACTTTTTTTCTTTAGCCTTCACAAATGCAGCACACAAAAGTCGTGCATAATGTTTGGCTAATCATGAAACCTGCATAGCTGGCCGTCCACAAACATTCAAATTCATGCTTCTTGCAAAAATCAGTCTGATTTAAGTAAACATGAACTCCCTGAACTCAATAAACACTGATAATTGATGAACAGAATATTTTCCTATATATATGTACACACACACAAACACAGTGGCCACAAAATATTTGGACACTTAAGCCACAAATTAAACTTTTTTTAAACATAACTTTTCACAAAACTACATTTGTTAGATTTGAAATTAGAAAGAAAAAAAAAGATTATAGAGACATTATAAATATTTTATTTTTTTATAGATGATATTCAGACATTTAAAATGTGACTTGTGTGCAAATACTTTACATAAATAGGTGTCATCCCAATGCTTAGTACATGTAAACAGACATGAATGTTCCGACGCGTGTTACAGAGCTCTGCGCTATTAGCATCACAATGTGAGAACGGATCAAGTGGAGCTCTGTCTGGCCTGGATGAGGAGATTCAGCCAAGGCCAAGACAGAGCCTGCAGATGGCCTCCTTTCACTCTTTTCTAGGTTATTACAAAGCTAAGCAATGTTTTCCAAGTATTTCAGATAGCGCTGGACTGCTTCCTGGTTTATTGGCGTAGGCCCCTGGAGTTTGGCTGCTCCCTCTGCCAGCATCTGGAATCCATCAGTATAAACAATGGAGGCCCCGGTGCTGGAGCCTCTCAGCCCGGCTCCCATGGGACTGCACTCTGCACAGCACAGGAACACCAGTCCCACCAGATACAACGTGCTCAATTACCCCACATCGGGGAAGAAAACTCAACTTTCTACTAATCTGTGTTTGGTTTGGCCGGGACGCAGGAGAGATTGATTCGCTGATAGATGCCCAAAAGCACACAGATCAAACTTAGCCATTCCTGAGGGGTACTCTCTACACCGCTCTGTTTACTCTGATAATTAGCTGCAAATCTTTTGATTAAGATTCCTATTGTTCAGTCCATTGTAAATGAGTCACACACACACGATGCGCTACGCACACAAACACGACAATTCCTCTGCCAAACGTTCAGTGATGGGAATCGCAGCACTCGGTGTCCCTTGACCTCCATTTTCTAGAACTGAAACATATGTTATAGATTACACTAAACAACAGACATTTGGCCAAAGTGAACAGCAATCTAACACTTGCTCTAAAATATATGGGTTTACAGAATCCTTTTGGGCAGGGGTGTCAAACATATGGCCCGCACTCCGAATATACAGCCAGTGGAGAAGTCTAATCTAATTTCAGAAATTAAATTATGATGAAAACATTCCCAAACATTTATTATATCTGTATGATAGATTCATAATATTTGACTTTTTATAGCAGGATGGATGAACTCGTTAATTTGTGTTACAGCAACAGAAACATTGCTTTTTTTTAAACAAATTGCGGCACTCGTTCTACGTTTCTTACTTTTTCCTACGATTTCCTCAAGCGTCACTGAATAATTATTAGACTATATACATAATATATTAGTGGTTATTGTTTAACATTCCTTAATTATGAATGTTGTATGTACAGTATACAGTATCTAAAGGCCTCTGGTCAAATTCCACATCATGTTTTATGCCAATATTGATTCATTTTTCTATGATGTGTGAGTATGTATTATGCAAGCACCCTCTATGGGTTCACCAAGGTTTATAAAAAAAAAAAAAAAAAAAAAAATTAAACCGCATAAAGTGACACTTAGTCCAATTTGGCCCATGACCTAAAAGGAGCTTGACACCCCTGCGTTAGT
This sequence comes from Tor tambroides, assembly GCA_021397915.2. Lineage (NCBI taxonomy): Eukaryota > Metazoa > Chordata > Actinopteri > Cypriniformes > Cyprinidae > Tor > Tor tambroides. The sequence continues at coordinate 4,674 of JAFVLL020006481.1, read as the reverse complement.
GGTATAAAGTATGGTCCGCTCACTTGCTTGAACATGTTGAGATCGCTGGCAGTGGGAGTTGGCATTTCATAGATTCCAGTCTAATATAACTAGACCAAACCCACATATACTGACTAGTGTGAAAGAAACAGAGGATGCAGAGGTAGGCAGCCCTCATACTTGGCCTCTAAATACTAAGCAAAGTGTGAGAGAGTGTCTTTATGCTAAATCGAGCTGCAGAACATAAACCTATTTATTCATACAGATATATTTATAAACTCCAGTAAGTTAAGTACCACTGGGGTTAGGTCAGTGAAAGATGTACAGATCTGCCGGGACATAAATATTACATATGATTATGTACAAAAATTATATATAGCTGTATAGGAGTTTTTAGTTAAACAAAGACAGTCATTGCTTGAGCACTAGCAGCTGCTCCTTCCCGGCAATGACTGCTGAGATAAGCATTCTTATCTTCTACAGTGCTAAGTATAAAAGATAGCCATACACAATCACTGCATTAAAATATTTTACACTGGTGAATTAAAAAAAACTACAGTGTTTGATTACTTTTTATATATTTTTTTTAGCAATTTACTTGTTGTTTAATAATGCATTTAATAAGCCATGAGAGGACATGCATTACAGTGATTTCATCTCAGCTAAAGGGTGTTCTCCGCTCTTGCCTAAAATTCCTTTAACTGCGATAAAAATCAGTGTAACACACACAACCTCATGTGGCTTATTAATTTTATAAAAGGCAGAAACAGATATAAGACAGTATTCAGTTAAATCAAATACAAAAATACTCAAATCATATAGTTCATAACCTTAACTGTCAGCTGTTTATGGTTGCCAAGCACCCTAACAACTCTGCATATTAATATAGATGGCATGGCCTCGAATGTAGCTCATCCAGTCAGAATTTATAGTCGGAACTATCCGTCTTGTAACTCACATATATAAATACGGCTTAAATAATCATCACACATAAGCTGTTTTGGTGGTACAGTGACTCATTAAGTAGGTGTTTTACCAGACATCCAGAGGTCATTGAGGATCCGTCAGCCTTTGAATAAGACATCCGCCCGAGTAAGTTAATAGACTATCCAGGGTTTCTGAAAAGACTTCATGGGGCAACATCCTCAGCAAAGGCTGTACTTGTGCAACATTTCCAAATAGCTTTCCAGTCATGAACAAAAGTATTAACTTCTCCAAATTCTCAAAGCAAAGGATTTTATAGCAAAAACAGCACAGAGCCCAATACTGCAGCCTCCACTGGAGGCTGAATAACATAACACTCAATAAATCATTTCTTGGGATCCAGCACTCTTCTTATTTATAGGCAATAAAATTGCATTCAGTCATACAAATAAATGAACTAGTTATTAACATACCACAGTGTTTGCTATGTTCATCTCTTCCCCAGTTTCAGAAAGAAAACACAGAGGATTTCCAAGAGACCTGACCTGCCAAAATCGCACGTAGATGACATGAAGCGATACGTAATATCTAGCAACACATTAATAATGACAATAACAGGTCAACAAGCACAACTTAAGGGACATGATACAGGAAAGTGCACACTACTCCACAACATTACTCACTTAGACACTTTTTTCAAGGTTAGAATGTAGTATTGACTGTCTTGTGGCAAGTTAAAGGAGGTCTATAATCTATCCGTTAGCATTCCCATTCATCTCAATGGCAGATTTTCAGCTGGAGCAGGGAAGTAGGGAATTTGAAATCTGCCTTTTGTTGTATGTGAGTAGCTACTTAGTACTGAATAAATAAATAAATAATTAAAAGTCCATTTTATTTTTTTTCAAGAGCACTAAACAAGAACTGGTACAACACTGACTTTAGTGAAATAATTACAATTTATACACTGTGTCGCTTGCGAATAAAAATATTTATTCCGAATACACTGCTACTTCTGAATTACAATCAATCAAGCAGTAGAAAGGAGCAGTTATGCTGATCAAGCTGAAGTGAATGTTTAACAACTATAAGGGAGGATTAAATAAGAAAATACTATTTCAAGCTCACATAGTCTCCTGGCAAAGCTGAAGGCACGAACATATCCACAAACTGGTGTTAGGCAATCATTTCAGCACTCAATTGAAACTGGTGACAGGCAAATAGCTGGCAAACCACTGATATTTTTCAAGAGGGCTTATCAAACACAAGCGTTAGCCATCATGTGGGTAAACACTCTAAGTGGGCCTGTACTGTAGATCAAAACCTGAATCCAGCACCCAAGGGAACCTAATCTGGAAATAACACTGAATTTCCCATTTAAATTTAGTCAGAACAAATGTGGGCTTTAATGAAGGCCTTTTCTCTGCGCACCGTCAGGCAAGACGGCTCGCTGTGCCTGTTAGACAGGCAAGTTTGGCATTCCTCCTCTAATTAGAAGTTCATCACACACAGTCACAGCAGTGTCAGTGAGGCCACTTACCTCTGCTGCTTTCAAACTAGGTTGGTGTGTTAATTCAGACATGATTTAACATTCAGCGTCCATTGTTGTAATGCTCTCCCCCTTATAATATAGCAAAGGACAAATTACCTTGTATTTACTGTAGGACTACCGTTTAAAAGTTTGGAGTCGGTAAGATTTTTAAAATGTTTTTAAAAGAAGCCTCTCATGCTCATTCCACAGCTGCATTTATTTGATCAAAAATACAGTAAAAGCAGCAATGTTGTGGAAAAAATATTAAAGTAAAGCTATAGTAAAGCTCGTTTTTAGCAGCCATTACTCTAGTATTCAGTGTCGCATGATCTTTCAGAAATCATTCTAATATGCTGATTTTTGTGCTACTTTTTGCGTAAACTATGATACATTTTTTTCAGGATTTTTTTAAGAATGGAAAACTCAAAAGGAGATAGCCTTTGCTATCACTTTGATCAGTTTAATGCATCATTGTTGATAAAAGTATAACTCTAGCGAAAATAAAAAAAAAATACTAAAACGTATTTGAAATACTTTTTTTGTGCTAAGTATACTGAAAATATGTTGACATATTTATCTACTTAATAAAAATACCCTGCAATTATACTTTTGGTATACTAACTGGTATATTTAAAGTCTGCTAAATTGGAACAACTAATTTTGTACTTAATGCACTTTACGTGCTGAAACATACTGCTGAAGTCCAACTAAAGATATACTGAAATATATTTGATTGTGCTAATTTGGAACTATTGCAAGTAAACTTTAGGTACACTTTAAATATCTTGCATTTTAAGACAGATACAAGATCTTACAATCCTCATAAATAGTGACATTAAAACCCATTTTACTCTTAATACTATGAAATGTGCATTGTGCATAAGTAGTACTCCAAATAATGTTTCATTCGAATTTTTATATCAGTCTTTCTTGAGTGATATATCAGTAAATATGTTAATATATTTGAACTATACTTAGTAAGAAATAAATGTATTTTAAATATATTACTTTTTTATTAGGTGACAAAAAACTGTGGATTTTAGATAGAATAATTTAACAATAACCTTAAACTGTTTTCACATTATATGGATCTTAGAAGAATCATCCATATTTACAAGGAATCAGCAATATTTAAAGAGAGTATTTTGCTCTTTTATCTTTTCTGCATCTATAATTAATCTGCTGCGGAAATATTTGCATTGTTTTTCCTAAGATTAATAATCTAATTAATGAACACAAAAACAGTCTAGGTCAAACCATATTTCTGCAATTTCCTGGAACCTGGATAAGATGTAAATAATCTAATTCATCTAGAAGACATGAATGTTGGCTGCGCCTACAACTGCATAATTTCTCACATATTGCTGCTTAAAACCGACCTGCTATCGGTAATTGAGAAAGCAATCAAGAGAGATGTAAACAGACCGTTTTGAGAGGGCCTGCACACTAAGAGCTGTTTAGTCTCTTCTCAAGGATCATGAGCTTCATTCCAGGTCATTTCTTTCTAGTTTTACAGGAAAAGACAGCACAGAGACACGTGTTGTTGGCTGTGTGCTGCAACTGCTGATCTAGAGTTATAAATGATAAATACAAGTTATAAAGTTATAAACGCTTCCTTTTCGCAAAGGCTTGTCAGTCAAGACAGTAATCAAATTATGAGTGACTTTTTATGAACCAGAGGTTATGGGAACCGCTCTTGCTTTCAAGGGTTCTTTTGTTTGATGTTGTAGAGTAGAAAAAAAGACATTTCAACAAACCTTTGCAGTACTTTTCTTGCCAAGAGATTGTGATGAAATACTGTCCACACAGAACTAAGGCAGTTTGTGTTGGTCCATCAGAGGAAATGGTGTTGGTCACCGCGCCAACAACTAATGAAATATCTGATATCAATTTCCCAATAAGTATGTTAATGATGCTATACTGTCTCTGAGAACAGTGTTCTGGCAGAATACATTTCAAAAACATCATTCTCAAGCTGAAACCGAATGGCTGTAATACAGGTACAGTAAGCCCTCCACCCCTAAAACAAACCAGAGCATGTTTACTTATCTTAGCAAACTAATATGAATCATATCTGAAATCGCTTTGCCTGGATTACCCTTTAATATCTCTCAAAACATTATTTTAACTATGTTATTAATAAAACTGAATCTGGGCTAACAGGTTCAAATTGGTGTTGTACTTGAAAAGAGTACGGGTGGGAGTTTTATTTATGAATGAGCACATTGTGTTCTTCGGTTTCT
>JAFVLL020006478.1:0-20022 GCA_021397915.2 Tor tambroides | reverse complement strand
GCGTGTGCGTGTGCGTGTGGGTGTGGGCGTGGGTGTGGGCGTGTGCGTGTGCGTGTGGGTGTGGGCGTGTGCGTGTGTCAGAGAGAGAGAGAAAGTGAATTCGGTAAGGGTGCATTAAATTGATCAAAAGTGACAGAAAAGACTTCTACATTGTTACAAATAAATTATATTTCAAATAAATCTATTCTTAAAAAAACTGTATCACCGTTTCCACAAAAATTAAGAAACACATTTGTTTTCAGCTGTGATTATAAAAAGAATAGAGTTCAAATCAGCATATTAGAATGATTTCTGAAGGATCACGTGACTGAAGAATAATGACTGCTGAAAATTCACAGGAATAAATGATATTTTAAAATATATTAATATAGAAATCTATTTGTACTTCAATATTGCTGTTTTTACTGTAATTTTTGATCAAATAAATGCAGCCTTGTTGAGCAGAAGAGACTTCTTGGAAAAACATCATACAAACCCATAGATATTCACATTAGTATGGTTTATATTAGACGCTGTGTTTCCTGTTTGATGATACCGATGAGTTAGTCACAGTTATCTACATACGGAGGTGTGCTGTCTTTAATTTCCAAAGAAAAGTTCAAATCTAATGCTTAGCTTTCATATAGTCACAGGTAAGTCCAATGGTTGAAGAACTTTACTGTTACATGAAAAATTCAATGAAATTCAGTTCAGTGATCAGTGAGATTGCTGTCCTAAAATGACAGAAAGAATTAAGAAGAATGCTTGGAGAATGCCTGAAATGAAATCTTTTTGGCTGAAATAATGTTTTAAAACTGAATTTCAATTTACACAGAATTCCACCAGAAGTAATCTGACAGCAGTTCTTCGTTTCACTTAGCATGAAACAAAGCGTTCACAGAATGTTTCTGTTTTATTTTTTGCTTGAGACACTGTAATAATTCCCTTTAGCCATGTACACACTCACAAACCACTGATTGTGTTTTTGCTGCTATTTGAGTTCTGTGTCTGCAGTCCTGCTCTTTTTCACATCCAGGGGTGCGTTTCCCCAAAGCATCGTTAGCTGTGGTCACAGTCCATCGTTACCAAAACAGTTCAGCGACTCGGTGTCTCCTGAAACCATAGTTCAAACAAACATCCGACAAAATAAAGCAAAATAACAGAGAATCAGTCCTCAGTCACTGTGATCATTATTACAGCAGTAATCTGACATTAATATTCAACTGATGAATTAGCAGAAGTTATCACTCCACCATCTGCTTGACGTCATTAATAACATAATAATCTAATAACAATATTAATATTAATAACAATAATATCTAACCAACATGGTTTGTGCGACTGATGTGTGGCAAAGTTGCTACGTTTTGGGAGAACGATCTTGACCAGCTAGTTAGTTTCTGGCACTGTGGTAGTTAAGCAGCAGGTTTATCGCTGTTGGGGAAACACACTCCTGATGATCTGATTCTTCATTCTGATGGGTTTATGTTTTCATGTCTCAGTGGCCTTGATCTATGACTCTTGAAGTTTTTTTAAGGTTTGATTTCTTAGCATTAAATAAAGATGATGTATAATTTATAACCTGTGATCAGTTGCAGCAAACGCAGTCTTACTAATGTGCTTTAAAACACACCACTGACTCATTTAGATTCACACTGTGTGACAAAACATTTTTTCCTTAAAACTCACTAAAGTTACTGGTGCTTATTTCAGTTGTGACTAATCTCTGTTCAGTAATCACTAATACTTTTTTACCATTATATATATTTTAATATGTAAATACAAATGTACTAATTTCAGATTGCATTTGTGACTAGTATTTAGTTCAATTTTACTGGTGTAGAAAACACAAGTATCTACTAATGCTGATTATTCAATGACTCAACTATTTTAGACCATTGATATCCCAAACTAGGTACTTGTAGTATTTATACTACTGTCTCTAAATGAAGCATTCTGAATCAGCGTTGATCTTAAAGGATGGAGATGTGGTGTTCTCAGTCTGAAGCTGAGACGAGTTTCTGAATCCTCAGTCTGATCTCTGAAGAGTTTGTAAGTCTTCTCCTGATCTCATAAAGTTAGTAACACCTCAGATTAGACACACAATACCTAATGAGATTTGACGTCAGTGACCTCAGACCTGTGTGATTAAATGAACAGAGCTATAACAGCTCCTGACGATTGCTGTATAACACACAAATCAAGTGGATTTCATTTAGAATCAGTTTATGCTGCATTTATAGTTAAGGCCCCCCCCCCACACACATTAAATAAATGTAATAGCATTAAACATATTTTATGTTATTTATTAAATACGATAAAACCGACCTATTATGTCCTATTGCTTTATCATGTTTAAGTGGCTGTGCAAAGGTAAGTATGCTACAATCACACTTTACATAAGAATATGATTATGTTACAAACTCATATTTTTCATGCCAATAAAATGCAGTAATGCTGTAGATACTGGATAGAAAATCTCTCATTCAGCACCTGGATATGCTGTTGAAACTGGAAATCTGGATGGAAGAAAAAAAATCAATAACAAAATACTCCATTAACAAAACCTTGTCTTTAATGCTAGGAGAGCTAACAGAAGGATCCTGACAGATGTACACATCAGTTTCAGCAGCTCTGATGTTTCAAGATCTTCAGTCAGGAGGAGTCTCACATAATCCTGATACATGGATACATCACATCTTTCTTCCTATATACAATATTTTATAATGCACAGATCTTCAGTCAGCAGCCACTTCATATTGTGCTCAGATGACAGTTAGTGTTGGTTTCAACAGTGAAAAGCATGAGATGAGGTCCAGCAAATAAACATCTATATTATTTTGCATAAAAATACAGCGTTTTCTGCTGAGTCTGTGGCTGTGGATCTCTGTGTTTGTGTTTTCCTCATGTATGTTTTCTCGTGTCATGTGATCAGAGTGATGAAAGTCTCATAGGAGATGCTTGTTTGTGTAATTCCCTGGCGATTACTCGATTAGCGTTGAGTATGCTGTACTCTCCTCTGTGTGTCTCAGAGTCTCTGGATGGCTGTGGTTTGTTCTTCATCGCAGTGCTGCTCTTCTGCTCTCTCTCAGCTCTACAGGAGTTTATCTGTCACTGTCCTCAAGATTCCTGGACAGTTTTCTCTCTCTCTTTGAGTTTCAAAAAAGTCTGGTCATCATTTCTTTCCTCTGTATTTGTGTCATTCCTCTGTCTCTCTCATGGATATCTCAATCATGGAGCCAGCAGAGACAACACTTAAACTCTTCAATGCTGACTCACATAAAATCAACTCGATCTAAATCTAAACTCAGTTCACCAGTCGAGGCAGTGAGGAGACAGCCAGACTGAATTTTCATATGTTTATTTGTATAGCACTTTTCACAATACATATGTCAAAGCAGCTTCACAGAAAGTGCATGTTTTAAATGTCACAGGCATGAAGCCAGAGGAGCCTGTGAAATGAAGTCAGGTATGTAGTTAACAAAGCAAACCCTTCTATGTGTTATTACAGCTTGTTATTGTAACGCCCTCAATATAAGGATAATATGTGGCAGTTTTGAATGTCCATCCATAGTTGGCATCATTGAAGTCTTCAGTGGCATCATCTGTAAATGAGACTGTGTCCAGACCAGATCTCCTTCTGTTCTTCAAAGCACATATAACCTTTAAACAAACACCAGATCCAGTGCATACAAGTACATACCAGTGTATTACATTTGAGAGACAAATGCCTTTTGTCTTTTTTGGGGTCTCTCAGTTTGATTTTCTCGAAAATGTGTCCAAGCATTTTTCCTCACAACTGCAGCTGATCAACTTTCTTCCAGCAGAGGGTGCTAATGGTCAGTTTACTGCCACACTGCTGTAGACAAGGGCTGTGTTTCAAATGGCATACTCGCTTACTGCTTACTGCCCAGTACACAGTGCATACTGCCAATACTTTCTAAAGAATAGTGTGTGAAACAGTATACAATAAACAACACACGTTTCAGATTAGTATGCTAAAGTGTTGTCACATGACAAACACTGATCATTAATTCAGCAAAGCTGTCGAGGCTGTTACCTTACAAATAAACGTGCTAACCGTTCTTTTTAAAAAGGCTTGTTAATAAGGGTTCATACGAGTAAACAATGCTATATTGCCCCATTCAACTCATTTCATAATGAATGAACTTTACATATTGAACAGAACTGAATCAACACTGAGCTGTCTTTAACTGAATGATTATATTTCTGGCACTTACACTAAGTGGAAAAAGCAATAAATTCTAGTTACACTAAGTGCAAATAGTGATCAATTCTGTTTACAATAAAATAGGAGCATTTTCTTTAGCAACAGGCCTGCAAATAGTAGTTAGGCACATGAAAAAATACTATAGTAAATTTACTATAGAAAATGTAGTAAAATTTCTCTAATAGATACCAGTGTTTTTGAACCATACTATAGTAAAGGTACTACAGTAAATTGTAGTAAACTATGAATGGTAATTCTGTGTTAATTCTACTATAGTAATGTAGACAAATGACTTTAGCCATTACTGTAGTAAATTTTCTAACACTCCAGTATAGGATAACAGCGCAGGTCAGGACAAAACATAACTAATACAATGCATGCAAATTCCTTAAAATGAACAACACCAAACAATATCTTAAGAAGTCACTTGTTTTTTATTTTTGTTCTTGGCTGCATTGTTTAACTTTTGACTTTTAACTGAGTTTACAGTAACATGTATATACGTACATATGAAAGTGTTACATTTACTATTCCCTTCCTCCAGTTCACTCAGACATTTGAAGATGAATTGTCACATGAAGCGTGTTGCATTCTGGGAAACAGTATCCCATGTAGAGTCCTCAGATGCATACAGTACATCAAATATCAGCAAATGTAGTAGATAATCTGGGCATTCCATGCATACAGAAAATTCACACACTATTCACAGTATACACACTAAGCATGCATTTGCAACGTTTGATCTCTTCCATAGCACTTTAAAATACAAATATTCTGTGCAGAATTCAGATGGGTTAGATATCACTGAAAGCATGCTGCATACAGCTTATGGGCTCAGTGGGAGAGAGCTATGGAGCGAGCTCACACCATGAAGAGCTCCCTCTCTGTCTGAACACCATAGTCTGACTGATACAAACCACTGATCCAGTGTCTGTGTGTGTGTTTATGTATTAATCTGTCTATCTGTCGTTCTATCAATCTATCTGTTTGTCTACATCTGTCAGACGTTTTTTTTTTTTCCCAAACAAGTTGATTTTGTTGTTTGAAACAAATGCTGACTTCTACAGCTATAGCTGTCTATTGTTGTCATTATTTTATTTTCCAGAAAGTTAATATTTTGTAAACTTACAGTAAGTCAACATAAAGTCAGCTTGACCAAACATTTGGTCACTCATCTCTATCCTGTTTATATTTTCTATAGATCATAGCGAACAGCAATCTATCATCGTCAGCCTCGTCTTTTTCCAGCAATCCACTGCACATCATGACATGTGTTTCCACTAAACAGCTAAACCAAGAATATTTGCTGCAACAGCTAAATATGAGATATATATATTTCAAGTAGATGTATAGTTTTAATGCAGAGAAACACTCACATGCATGTATTAAACGAGTGTGTGTTTGTTTGTGTCTATTTTCCTGAACTGCCACCTGTGTTAGAGTTATCAGATTTAATTGGGTGTATAAATTTGAATTCAGTATGAATTTACATGTGTTTAGATATGAATTGTGATATTTGATCACACATTTGATATCCGTCACATACTGAGGAATCAATGAATAACAAATGAATAGAAGAATATGGTGTTTGATGCTGTTAAAGAGAGAACATAATCAGCAATGCCTTATAGGCTACTTAAACATAATGCTGGGTCAAAGGTGAGATGAAGTGGATCCAAGTGAAGCAGGGTTTATTAACAAAAGCTAAGAACAAATATGGATAAACAGAAACACCAGGAAACAAGAACATGAAACAAAGAACATGGGCATTTATAGGAGACAACAACTGACAAACAAGCACTGAAACAGGGGTATATAAACACAAGATAAGGAGGAGGGTGGAGCTAATGAATCACCATGACAACAAACAAGGGGTAACCATAGAAACAAATAGGGTAACAGATGCAACAAGGTAAACAGGAACTAAGCACAGGAAGGAAACAGAAAACACTTCAGCTTAAAAGTCCTTAAACAAGACTGGGATCATGACACAAAATGACTTCTGTCTTCAAATATAAGTCACGTCTCGAGTCAGATCTTCAGAAGTCCAAGTCAAGTTGTGTTTTTATGTCAACTCGAGTCCAAGTCACAGACTCAGGTTTCTATCTCTGCTGTTAGATCACACAGTTTCACTGATGATTCATAATAAACAGTAAACCCAGGATAGAGCGGCTGAGTGAATGTGGTCTGGACTGTGTGGACGAGGTTCATTGTGTCAGAGACGCTGTAGAAGGACAGAGTTCCTGCACTGTGATCCACAAACACTCCTATTCTCCTGATATCATCGTCATCATCATACACTCCTATTCTATAGTTATCATCATCATCATCATCATACACTCCTACTCTCCTGCTGATGGGTTTCACAGAGAGATCAGTCTCTATCTTATTGTGTCTGAATGAGTAACTGGGGAGAGTGCAGTCTAAACTCCAGGACTGATCATTAGATCCAAACTCACACTCATCACCATCTCCCTTCCTGCTGATGCTCTTATATGACACTGATACACACACACCTTCACCAGCACTCCACTCAATCTCCCAGTAACAGCGTTCACACACACTCTCTCTACACAACACCTGCTCCCAATGATCAAATCTGTCTGGATGATCAGGGTACGGCTGATCTGTTTCGGTGTTAGTAGCTGCTCTGTTTCTCTCAGACAGACGGAGGAGTTTATTCACTGTGTTCAGATCCAGAGTCAGAAACCTGCAATCTGATGAAGATAAAATAAACAAGACTTATTTCATGTTGTTAACACAAACATACTTTTTCAAATGTTAAATTGTTCATTCCAGGACTCTTTGTTAATTACACACATCTTTAGCTTTGATATGTTTACAGTCTTGTTAATAATACTGCAACTCAGGTTTAATGCCTTTTATAGTTTTTCAAAAAGAAAATCATGAAGTCATTTTAGTGTGTTTCATAGTGTCTTACACTGCAGGAACTCTGGCCTGGTCTTCGGTTCTTTGAGAGGAATAATTTCACTGTATGTTACTGTGAACATAAAGACACATAATTAATGTGATTCCCGTGTGAAACATGATCTCTTCCATCCTGTATTTAATAGTTTCTTCTATGTGATACGACACATTACCTCTGCCAGATATCTGTTCAATCTCTTCTTTGCAGAAATCCTCCAGTTTTTCTTTCAGTTTAGAAACAGATTTCTCCACATGACCGAAAGAGAAGTGAGAACTGATGGTGATGGGCTGCTCTGTAGATTCAGGAGAGATGGAGAAAAACTGGAAATTCTGCATGAGAAAAATGTACCATAAGGTTGTTTTATGCTAGTGTTTTTTTTTTTCACTTCAATTTCAAATTTTTTGTGATTTGTTTTAAATCATGCACTCTAATGTGCCCAGGCTTAATCTAATAATTTAAATACTCAAGTAATTTCCAGTACCATACACAGCTGATCGACTCCATCTATGTTTAGATCATCTGATCCAAGCAACAACGCAAATTTCTCAACTTTTCAATGAAAATGTTGCTTTTTTATGAAATATACCTGTAATGGGGCGACTGTGAGAGACATGCAGATTCATATGCAAAGCTTTTATTAAACAGAGACGTGGTCACAACAGGCAAAGATCGACACTGGCAAACAAGTTTGAACAGGGCTAGACAAAAGAGTATTCTTAACACAGGCATGGGTCAAAGCATCAGCGAATATTATCCAAAGGGCAGAGCAAAGGGGTAATCCAAAACAGGCTAGAGTCCAGGAGAGAAGCATACAGTATCCAAACAGGACGCGACGACAGGGGTAATCCAGAGCAAGCAAAATCCAGGGCAGGCAGAGAACACACAGAAACGAGATAGACAGGCTAGGATCTAAACACGGGAAATCAGGCAAAGAACAAGACTAGATTAGACTAGGAACTGAGACCGGGAACTAAGACTGGGAAAACGAGATTGGCTCCATAAAGTAGCTATCACTAAGAGAGCGATAATCGCTAAACAATACTCTGCGTTCTGAGAAAGGTCTGAGTGGGTATTATATAGTGTGACTGGCTACAGGTGAGAGTGTAATCAGTGAAATGGAAGATGGGAAATGTAGTCCAGGGTGACATGTAACAGTCTGTGTGGTGTGAGAGTCAATATAATGCAAATGCGACCTCTGGTGGCGAGCAGACGGAAGACCACGGACAGGATTCATGACAATACCCATATTCAAGTGTTGATTAAAAATAATGCATTGAGCTAGAATAAAACCCTTTTTATTTTTTTAAAGCAGAGGCTCTATCTTTCTTTTGATATATTGCGTGTTCAGATATTTATAAAACAAAATATTCAGGGGGCCATGAAAGTTTTGTGAAAATGGTTTAAAACAAAACTCACAAACAGGCACATAAAAAGAACGAAAGGTTTTCCCAACGCTGTCTCACGACAAATTCATATGTATTTTACGAGGTGACTAATGTGTACGAATTCGTACGACCTCACTCATACGATTTTGTACAATTTGTCTAGAGCCCTATTCAGAAGAGGTAGGGATGACTTTGTTAGTTGGTAATATGTTGCATTCGCTACAGGATGTCAGTCACGACTCAGGGAGACCGTATCAGGTTGCTGTAGGTTTACTTGGATGATTGAGAATCAGCAATCAGCATGGTATGGCATACAGAGATTTCTTTCTGTGGTTTCAATCTACACAATATGCAGTTAGGTATAAATGGATGTGGTTCTAAAAATGAACAGAAAGAAGAAATAATTACTAACTGCAATATCATCTTAAATAGTACAGTATTATGCACACACACTAAGATATTAAAACAATATTAGAATAATATTAGAATAATATTAGGATAATATACATTTAGCATTAGAACAGAAATTGTTTTTACAAAGTAATCGACTGTAGACACAGATTACTAATGATTACCACATGAATAGTCACCGTGAATGCTCATTTAAAGCTAGACATACTTTGTACAAATGATGTCTTTCACTATCAGTCATGATTAGCTTAGCATTAAGATGAATCGTCACATATCATGACATTAATCAGTGACTAGAAACAATCTCAAAGTGCCTTTAGTAATAAACAGTGCACTTACATATCGTCATTGACGCACACCAACTAAAACCACTCAGGAATCATCAGAACAGGTGAAATTTAGCAGAAACTAAGCACTAACAGTCCACACCTGACCGGAGCTTCTGGCAATTTCTTCATAACGCAATCGCCGCTACGGCTGATGCAATACTTGCAATGAACATAAGTGAGGGTATGCTGCCACGCACTGGAGAGAATAAATAATGCTTCCAAATTAACTATATACATACTTGGTTCATTGAGGGCCTTTTGTACAGCCGCCCCCAAATTTAGACACTAAATTTGTCCCTGGTAAATGGCCCGCAATTATGAGGTATCTGCATCATCAGGAATGGCAGGAAGTACAATCATCCTTGAAACTGGTCTGATATAGGTCCATCCCTTGATTAGCACTTCTGCAGTTCTGATATGCCTGTCTGTAGTCTGTACTTGGCATGACATTGGTGACCTTCCCGATCAACCACATAGCTCTAGGCAATTGGGGGTCTACCAGCATGACGACATTCCCAATGGCAATGTCCTCTACATCCTTCTGACATTTAGATCGAGTCTGCAGATTGGGTAGATAGTACTTGATGAACGCAGACCAGAATAAGTCAGTAAGAATCTGACTGTGGCACCATCATTTCCAACTGATAATTTCGCTTTGAGGGTATACAACCTGTGGGAGAGAGCTATCAAGCTGCCCCATGAGAAGGTGATTCAGAGTAACAGAATCAATATCTGAGACATCAGAGGATTGGTATCCAAGAAGCTTGGAGTTCAGTATTCCCTCTACCTCAGTTAACACCATCCTGAGGACTTCCTCTGTAACAGATTGAGCACCAACAGAAGCATACAGAGCTGATTTAACAGATCGTATTTCCCGTTCCCATGCTCCTCCGAAATGAGGGGCTGCAGGTGGGTTGAAGCGGAAGTGAACTTTCTCCTTCGCTAACTGTTGCTGTAACTCAGGCGATATACCTTTGAAAGCTTCATGCAATTCTCTCTCTCCGCCTTTAAAATTAGTCCCTTGATCAGACCAAAGTTTGAAGAGTGTTCATCTACGTGCCACAAACCTTCTAAATGCCATGAGGAAGGAATCAGAGTCAATACTTGATAGTATGTCTAGGTAGATACATCTGGTTGTCGAACACTTCCAGATTATCCTCCACCTTTTCTCCACTCTCCGTCTAATTTTTACTGAGAAGGGCCCAAAGCAATCCATCCCTGTGGAGTAAAATGCTGTCTTAAATAACTGAAGTCAAGCTACAGGCAAGTCGGACATTTGTGGGATTTTTGGGTTGGCTCTCCATCTCCCACAGTCAGTGCATCGAAATTGGTGACTGCGGATGGCCTCTCTGCCACGCAGAATCCAAAACTTCCATCTAATTTCAGCCAGGACTCTCTTTGGGCCTGGATGTTTCAACTGGTGATCATAATCTTGAATGATGAGCTTGGTAAGGGCATGACTGGGGTCAAGGACAATTGGGTGCTTAGTTGCTATGTCGAGTGCCTCGGCTCGTCAAAGTCTTCCTCCCACTCGAATAACATCTACCTCTTTGTCCAGCTCTGGACTCAAGGTGAGCAGTTTACTGTTAGAAGGGAGAGGTTTACCTTGTTTCAGGCATTGGAAGTCATCAAAGAAACTATCCAGCTGAGATGCTCTCCACTGCAGTATTTCTGCTTGTAGGAAATCTTCAGCTGTTAATGGTTCTCCATTTGCCACCCCATGGACCCATCTTGCAGTAGTTTCCAGTAATTCTTTGTAAGTTGTAAACTGGCTGGTATCAGGAAATTCTGTGTTGGAGGTCACTACATTTAGGGCGCAGAACGTTGAAGGATGAACGTTGAGTCATCCTGTTCAGAGAGCTGTCAGCAGGACTCTTTGGCCAGTGATCAGAGTGCATTAAGAGGAACGGGGGTCCATTGGTCCATCAGTTTGGAGTGGCTAGATCCGCAAGCGATTTTCCCTTTGTTAGGTCATCCGCAGGATTCAGAGCAGAGTCCACGTACCTCCAATCTTGTGGACTTGTGGTTTCTTGTATCTCTGCAACCCTGGTGCCAACAAAGACTTTGAACCGGCAGGACTCTGACTGCAACCAATTAAGTACTGTGGTGGAATCGGACCACAAGGTAATCCTGTGGTATTCAAGTGTAGGTTCTTTTCTTAGCATCTCTGCTAACTGAGCTCCACAGAGTGTGGCACAGAGTTCAATTCTGGGAACTGACAACTGCTTATTGGGTGCAACGTGGGAGCGTGCGATTAGGAATGCTAACTGTAGCTTGCCTTGACTGTTCTCAGGTACGAGACTGCACCATAGGCCCTTTCTGATGCGTCACAACGTCTAAGGGACGGTGCTTGTACATAAGAGTGTTGGTGGGGCAGTGCCAGTGCAGACCCAGAGTGGATTCAGGAACTTCTGTTTCCCTTTGTGACAACCACAGTTCGGTACTGGAAGACTGAGCCTCCTTAGGTTAGGGTTACCACTCCAGGTTGGTTTGAGGCCCACTGCCGGATGTCAAATCCTCCACTTGCCAGTAGCTCTCTGAGACAGTCAATCAGCCCTCTGGCCTCATCAGTTGTGTTCAGTCTCTGAAGACAGTTGTCAACATAGAAGCTCCTTTGAATAGTGAATTGTAGGTCATCACCCGACTCTGTGTTGTCAAGGACATGTTTGTGCAGGGCGTAGGAAGCACAGCAAGGGCTGCAAGTAGTGCCGAATGGGAGCACCTGCCATTCATAGATGTCCACTTCTCTGTCTCATTCCATATCTCTCCAAAGGAGTCGCAGGATAGGTCTGTCCTCCTCCAAAAGTCGAACTTGATGGAACATTCCTTTCATGTCCCCACTCACCGCTACAGGATGCTCCCTGAATCTTATCAGGACTCCAAGGACTGATGGACCTAGTACTGGGCCAGGTAGTAGTGATTCATTTAGGCTCATTCCTTTTTTATTTTTTTTATTTATCCTTTATTTTACCAGGATAGTCCCATTGAGATACAAAATCTCTTCTTCCAGGGAGTCCTGGCCAAAAATGGCAGCACAAAAAGTTTCACAATAAAACAATTTCAAAAACATAAAAACAAACAAAATCATTTGCCCTATATCCAGATGCAAACAAACAAGAATTTACTCATAGCAAGTACGTTTCCTTTAGAGTAGACCATAAAAGATTTTTTTAAAAATTTAAAGAGGGGAGTGTTTCCAGCATAATAACCCTCCGCAACTCGTTCCATAACGAGGGAGCAAAAAAGAGAAGGCAGTTTTGCCGAGCTCTGAATATACTCTTGGAACATTTAAAAGAGGTCTAGAGGAAGATCTAGTACTGTAATTACACATTAAGTGTAAAAGGATAAAAGACTGCAGATATACATTGGTAACTTACCTAACAATGCCTTAGCGATAAACAACAGCATATGCACTTTCCTTCTTTGAAACAAAGAGGACCATCCCACCAATTCATACAATATACAATGATGAGTGCGTGAAGAAGCACTCGTCACAAAACATAAAGCAGCATGGTATACATAGCCCAACTTTTGAAGTGAAGATAAACCTGCATGCATATAGATCACATCACCATAATCCAACACGAGAGGAAACAACCCTGTACAATTCTCTTTCTTGCTTCAAAAGGAAAACACTTCTTTAAGCGAAAACGAACACCCAACCTTAGTCTAAGCTTTTTTAAAAGTTTTTCAGCATGTACATAAAATCCCAGTTTGTCAACCAACCATATACCCAAGTATTTGTAACAATTTACTCTTTCAATAGATTCTCCTTGGAAAGTTAAAATAGAATCATTTGTTTCAGTGCGGCAACGAGTGAAAAGCATGTATTTTGTTTTACTTGAGTTTAAAACCAATTTTAAGTTGAACATTTACAGTTGCAGTAACTGAAAAGATTCTTGCAAGAGCTCTATGGCTTGATTCACCGAATGTGCCATCAGCATATAAATGAATTCTAGCCGAGGCCATCACACGACCAATATCATTAATATAAATAGAAAATAAAACAGGTGCTAAAATAGAACCCTGTGGAACACCTTTTTTATTATTTTAATTCATTTGAAGTAAAGTTTTCGACTGAGACATTGAGTTCTTTCTGTTAGATAATTATTGAACCAATTTAGAGTCATTTCACTAAAACCTATACAAGCTTAATCTCTGTAATAAAGTTTATGATCTAGAGTCAAATGCTTTAGAAGATCTGCAAATAATGCTGCGCAATGTTGTTTACGATCTAGATATTTAACAATATCATTTGTAACCAGCATAGCTGCTGTAATAGTACTATGACCTGATCCTAAGGCTGACTGATTGTTTAATATATTATTTTCAGTTAAAAAATTGTTTCACTTGATCTGTTGACAAAAGATTCAAATACTTTTGCCAACACAGATAACCTACTAATTGGCCGATAATTATCCAAAACTGATGGGTCACCAACTTTTAACAAGGAAATACCAAGGTATATTGATTTCCATGCACGAGGAATAACATTTGAGAGTTAGAAGACTCAAGTTAAAAATAGATGTAATGGGCTCTGTTATAAGATGTGCAGAAATTTTTAAAAAATAGGTTCTATTTTATCAGACCCTGCTGATTTTTAATATCCAAATTAGATAGAACTTTATAAACTTGTACTAAAATACAAGATAAAATTAAACTGCTGGCTCTGTGTAATATAACGTAATTCAAACTACCGCATTTTCTTGTTTCTTTAAATTACTACAATTGTGGGTCTCTCCCCCGAAATAAAATGTTATTAAAGCATTTACAATTATTCTCTTTATCCTTAATTATACTCATTTAATTTTAAATAATCGGTAGACTGGTAAAAGTTTTTTTGACCAGAAACTGATTTAATGGTCAATTTCCAAAAAAGAAGATGGTCATTAATATTCTCATTTATCATATTTAAATAATAATCATAGATCTTTTACTAATTTTGTGCAATTGTTTCTTAATGTTCCTAATTTATCAGTCATTTGATTATTAGTTTTCTTGCTTTAGCCCATGCAGCATCTCTTTTTTTATAAGTGAAGATGTAAACTGCTAAACCAGGATTATCTCTATTAGCACTCTAAATCTTTTAAAAAAGGTGCATGTTTATCACATATAGTCAAGAAAATACTTTTAAAAAATCCCAGGCTAAATCAACATCAGGTATCCCCAGCGAAACATTATATAAATGCTATTATAGATATCTTGCAAAAAAGCTTGCTGATTAAAATATTTAAATTGCCTTTCAAAATAAGGCGAGTTTACCTTTGAGGTCCTGCAGTTTCTCACACATGCCACAGGACAATGATCACTAATATCATTACAAAAA
The DNA here is from genome assembly GCA_021397915.2 of Tor tambroides. Lineage (NCBI taxonomy): Eukaryota > Metazoa > Chordata > Actinopteri > Cypriniformes > Cyprinidae > Tor > Tor tambroides. Next base: position 5,432 of record JAFVLL020006478.1, on the reverse strand, counting down.
ACTGCAGAAAATCTATGAGGAGCATTAGTTAAAATGACATCAAAGTAACATGGATTTAGTAAAAATTTTTATGATTTAACCGGGTGGGAAGATTTATCAGTTGCTCCAAACCAAAGAGTCACAAATACTTTTAAAGGGATCAGATACATGAGAAAACCAGTCCCAGTTTAAGTCCCCCAATAAAATCATCTGAATTAGTCCAGTTATGAAAAAAGTCAAATAAAGTGAAGTGATAGCTTCACATGAAGCCGGAGTGAGGCGATAGCATCCGACAACGATGATATCAGGACCGTTTAAAAAATGAATTTAACTGCAAAAGTTCAAAACATTTTGGTTTACTGATGGACAGAATACAAGTGCAGTTTAACTTAAGACTTAATATAAACTGCAACTCCCTCACCCTTTTTAATACGGTCCGATCTAGAAACATGGTAACCTGGTATGTGTCATGGAGTCCAAGACTGATTTGTTTAACCATGTTTCAGAGAACAGATGTCTCGGCGTTCGTTAAATCAGCCCATATTCTTATGAAGTCAATTTTATTCACCAAACTACGGACGTTAGGACAAGAAAAAAACGCAGACCATTACTGGACTTAGATTCATGGAGTTTGAAGCTGTGCTGGGCCTGGATTAGGATACTGGATATTGCCCGAAGTTAATAGCAAAGGAAAACCAACCAGTTTTCTCCATAAGCTAGGGCGGCTGTCGAACCGTCACTGCAGATGGGTATAGCATAGGAGACAACTTTCTATTTCCCCAAGCCCTGAGCAACGCAGCCCTCTCGGTTCAGCTCTGTATGAAGCGTCCGATAGGCAGTGCCACATCTCATACCTCTGAATCCTCATATTAATAACTCCACCAACCCGGCTCAAGAAGTCACCGCCCTCAGGATAATAATCCACAAATACGGCACAGATTTCATGTCTCTTCCGCGATAAAAGACATATCATAGGAATCCTCAGCCAGACAACCAGTAGGTAGGAGCAAAATTACCACACCAGGATATGTCCACATTTAAAAATAAATTTAAGATAAAGTTGTAATAAAAAATAAAATAATAATATATATATATATAGGGACCAACACAAACTTTTAAAACATTAGAAACAAACAAAGCACAACACAGGCTTTTCACGCACGCCTACACACCAAGGACTGATGGACCTAGTACTGGGCCAGGTAGTAGTGATTCATTTAGGCTCATTCCTTTGTACTGGAACGAATAGTTTAAGACCAGTCGATTTTTGTCATTGTGAGTGACCGTATGATGTGGTATGAACCACCTCTCAGGGCTCCGTGGTGTTGTATCTGGATCAACTTTGGCCACATAACCTTCCTCCACCAATTTCTTGATCTCCGCAGAATAGGTCGCTGCTCGTTCTGGGTCTTTCAAGAGATGCCTTTCAGTTCTACGAAGGAGTGGCATTATCACATCTTCGGAGGCGTTAAGGTAAGCCATGCTGGGTTTACGTAACGGGGGTAGCATACCTCTGGATCCCATTTACATCAACCCTCACAGTTCCTTTGTTCAGGATTTCAAGGGCCACCTGATCCTCTCTGGAGCGAGTGACCTGTTTCTCACTACGGTATGGGCAAATGTCCAGTTCCCATAACTTTGCGACATTTCTCATCAGTTCTGTTTGCTTGGATGACGAAGAGGTTAAGAGGACCTGCTGAAGATAAAGAGGATTCAGGAGCAGCTTCACTGGGCCCTGTAGTGTCCAACCCAATCTCGATTTGATGGCGGCTTGCCCGCCAGGGGGTCCCAGGTTAACTGGCTCGATTGGGGTGATTAGATGTGGCTGATCGGCACCAATCAGCAGGAGTGGTTGAATCTTCTCAAACGACTGGATAGGAAGGCCCTGTAGGTGTTTGCACTTATTTACAAGGGCCTTCATAGGATAGGATTGTTGAGCTAATCCCAGGTGGCCTGCTGTAAAGGTATGTCTTGTGTGGTTGCGCCACTGGAGAGATGCTGAATGAAACCTTTGAGACTTGCAGTCGTGACACTTTCTGATGGATGGTTCTAATTGATAGCTCCTCCTCTTCACCTTTCAGATTCAGTTTCTGGGCTGCAGCAAACAACAGGATGGTGCGTTCGGATCCATCGTCTAGGATGGCATAAGTGTCCAAGGTGCGGCTATTATATCTCAGCAGAACTCTGACTACCTTGAGCAGGACCCGGCTATCTGTTCCAGGTTTGTCCAGGTATAAGGTTTCAGCAGTGGAACTTGATGCTGGGGAAGTACCTTTGACTGACTTGTAACTGATGTAATGGAGTATCAGCAAGTGTTTCCCTTTACACTTGTTACAGGGTTTCTTCAGGTTGCACTGTGCAGATAAATGTGACCTTCCACACTTTCAACAGCGTTTGTTAGTCAGAATTCATCGCTTCACTTGTTCAGTCGTGAGCTGCTGAAAGTTGATGCACTGACTAAGGAAATGGTCTGCATTCTCACAATAGGGACAAAAGGCTTTACTTTTCACCTTGTTCTCTGGCGAAGTGGCAGGATTAATTGGAGAGAAAGTTATATTTGTGGCGAGGCTGCCTGCTCCATGCAGTACAGTAGCTGGTCTTGACCTTTGCTCATTGTGTTTATCGGTCCTTTGCTTTGGCCATCCCTTCGTCTGAATGTTTCCCACCACATCACTACTTTCACACCACGATTCAGCTTGCAACCATTTGGAGAACTCTGGAAGTGTAAAGCTTGAGGCTTGACTAGGCAGCATTTGTTTCCTGAAAGCAGCTCTTAAATCAGGTGGCAGCTTGGTCAGCAGACGAAGTACATGAGAACTACACCTTAATTCGGCATCCCCTTCTGGTCCCAGGGATTTCAGCAGTCCTACCAGGGCTTGAACTTGTAATGCAAACCTTTCGAAGGCTTCAGGGTCTCCTGGACGGACATCTGGTGCATTCATTACTCGAGCAATTTTACTCAAAGCAAGTTGATGAGGCTTACCAAATTTCTCTGGCAAGGCAGACATTGTCTCTGTGTAAGGATATGGAGAGTTGAGGAAATCTTGCCTCTTCCAGTTGCAGATGATCCACCAAGATTTGGAACTTAACAACTCTGACACATCCTCAGGTAGCAGATTGTGGAGCGCAAGCTTCAGGCGAGCAAACTCACTTGGATCTTCATGCACCAGGTAGGGTATGTTGGGCTTAGGACCACGGTATTCTGCAGCTGACTCCTTTAGCTGAATGGAAAGCTGCTCTGGCCAAGAAGACTTGAGTCTCTGAGCAGGTAGGGGCATTGGGTGGTGGTAGATATCGATATTTGATCTCGGTGCAGGCTCATAGCTACTCTGGAATCGGTCAGACGGCCCATAAGCTCGGTCAGCAGCATACTGAGGGGGATGTACATACCCCTGTTGGTCGGGGTATTCATAATGTACAGGAGGTGGCTCTTTATAAGGCTGTGGGATTGTCGGGGTGGTGATCTGCCATGCTTTGACGCAACTTCGTCTCTCATAAACTGTAACTGACTCATCATTTTGTTAATCAGAACCATCATGCTGTGTGGCTCAGTCAGGAAGGCTCTCTGCTGCTGAGGTGGGTAACTTGGGTCATTAGCACCATGACTCACAGCACTGGCAGAATAATGTGGAGTCCTAGCTGGCAGTGAATAAGGATCAGGGGAAACCACATATGAAGGAGAAGCATGCGAGTCGACTGAGGCACTTTTTCCATACAAGGTAGGTGGGCCACTGGTACTTATTAGACCCTTGAGTGTACTGTGGGGGGTGGGCATAACATTAGTTGTATGCTTATGGAAAGGAGTAGAAGCTTCAGGTAGCTTTCTAGTAGCAGTCTGATACTGGGAGGCTCTGGAGGACTGGGCCCTGGAATCTGGAAGGCAGGGGTATGATGTCGACTCTGATGATAGGTTTAAGTCTCTAGGTGGGGTACATTGTGCCATCTGTTGTGTACCTCCTCTGGTCTCAATGGGTTCCTGTTCTTGTCTGTGCTCATACCGTGCTGTGCTTAAAGTATGAGGATTTTCACTACATGGCCGATAACCTCCATAGTCCACTTCAAAATCATCAAAGTAGGCAGGGTGACATGTCTGACATTTTGGCCGTACAGATTCTGGAACAGTTCCTCTCTGATGCTTATCAACCATACTGTCACTGTAGCAAATCACATCCAGCTCGAAGGACCACAATATTCAGAAGAGGTAGGGATGACTTAGTTAGCTGGTAATATGTTGCATTCGCTACAGGATGTCAGTCACGACTCAGGGAGACAGTATCAGGTTGATGTAGGTTTACTTGGATGATTCAGAATCAGCAATCAGCACGGTATGGCATACAGGGATTTCTTTCTGTGGTTTCAATCTACACAACTGCAATATCATCTTAAATAGTACAGTATTATGCACACACACTAAGACATTCAAACAGTATTAGAATAATATTAGGGTAATATACATTTAGCATTAGAACAGAAATTCTCTTTACAAAGTAATCGACTGTAGACACAGATTACTAACGATTACCACATGAAGAGTCACCGTGAATGATCATTTAACGCTAGACATACTTTGTACAAATGACGTCTTTCACTACCAGTCATGATTAGCTTAGGATTAAGATGAATCGTCACATATCACGACATTAATCAGTGACTAGAAACAATCTCAAAGTGCCATTAGTAATAAACAGTGCACTTACATATCGTCATTGACGCACACCAACTAAAACCACTCAGGAATCATCAGAACAGGTCAGGCCCGGCGCCAGGATATTTTAACTGGGGGGGCATTTCAATCCCATGGGGGGCGCCACTACTTATATGTGCAATGACAAAACAGACACGGGTGCCCGCGCGCACACATAAAAAAGTTAATAGTTTTTTAAAGTAAATTTTTAAAGATATTTTTTAAACGTTTGCTAAAGTCAAGTTGGCCAAGTCACATTTTATTATTACATTCATGAATAGCCTAATGTAAAATGCTGGTAAATAAAGCTAATGTTTACTTACATTATAAATACAGATAAACATTTCTAAAAGCTTTTTTAGTTCTTCTCACTTGATAACAAATCCTTTCAATTTAACGGCATTCAGAAAATTAATGAAAAATAGGCAATAAGCTAGTTAAACTAATCCTTTAAATATTAAGGTATTCAGGACAGAGCAACATAAATATCAGAAAATATACGCAGCTATACAAGGACAACATTTTACATATGCCATTATAATTTGTGTTTTATTTTTTAATTGTATACAATTATAAAATAAAACGCAAATTATAATCGGGCTTGTTTTAGGCTTTTCCATTTTTTTATATTTTATACGGTGTCACGGTGATGAAAAAAATGACACGCCATCTCTTCATTGGACGTGCCTTTAGAGAGAAATGCATCTTTATGGATTACATAATGAAAGGGTTTTTGCTTTCGATTTGAATTATTTCGTTTTAAAATGGT